>OMNN01028498.1:0-19718 GCA_900302755.1 Chromis chromis | reverse complement strand
TCCTGTTCTGTCCTTGCTTGCTGCAGGTATGCATTGTGCAAAAGAGGGACACGGAGAAGATGTACGCCATGAAGTACATGAACAAACAGCAGTGCATAGAGAGAGATGAGGTCCGAAACGTCTTTAGAGAGCTTGAGATCCTACAGGAAATTGAACATGTTTTTTTAGTAAATCTCTGGTGACTATCCTATGTTTTTACAATTTCAGTGTGGTCTGCTGTTGTCGGTCGCCTGCTTTGCCTGTCTGTGCATTTCGTATTCCCCCCCCCCTCAACATAGAAAACTGCATGCTCACTCTGAAATAGACTTTGTAAAAGCTATGGTCCTGGTGTTGCATGCACTTTTACTTTCTGCATTTAAGTGAAAAGTTTTTTTTTTAGTTTTATTAAAGCTTGGAACTAATTTTCCTCCAGAAACCAACAGCTATCAACTTAAGAAACAATTTACACAGGAGAGATATTTTTGGGATATTAATTTTGACTCTGAGCCCATGAAGCACACATTTGATAATTACTGTGGTTTGAAATGACCTTACTCTTCCCTCGAGTCTGATATGTGGGTGAATGGAGGCTGCTTTCATTATTCAACGCTCATCTCCAGGCGGGACACATTTCTAAATGTAATTGGGGACCTGGCACGGCATTCACGGCATATTACACAAAGCACTTTACTCCTCTGTAATTGGTAGAATGATGCCTATCTTCGCTGAGCAATCGCCGCCAGAATATTTTGTTATTCACACATTCCATGATGAATTGATTATGTGTAGAGAGTGAGTAGATGAACCAAGACAAAGTTGTGTCCTGGGCTCATTCCCTCACCAAGTTGTAAATGATTTAAGTTCAATCTGCGGCATGTTTTTTTTGGCTGCTAGAGGAGCTACTCTACTAGAACAAACTGAGGGCATTTTAATGAGCGTACAGTAGTAGGCCTGTGTATTTTTTATAATTCCCTGCAGGAGTGTATGACTGCCAAAGCCTTCTGTGTTCTAGTTTTCCATGTGCTGTGCGGCTCTGCACTCTCTCTCTCTCTCTTTTGTCATAGTCTTCATCCAGCACTAGTTCAAATGCCCATTAGTGACAAACACACTAAATTGTATCATTGCGGATCTGTGGGAATGAGAAGTTTCACACCTCCTCTCTGCATTCGAAATGCTCCAAAAAGGGCCCGTCCATCTCACCAGCAGGACATAGCAGCCACGTACTGGACCAGCTTCCCTCATACCAAAATCCCATCAGTGCCAGACTCAGCAAACAGTCTTGGTTACTTAAGAGAGTCCGCATACTCTGGTACAGGGTTGTTATCTTCAACATTCGTAGAAGAATGACAATGAGGATCATTGTAAAGACAAAGTTTCACTTTACACTAATCTCACACATTTCTAGTGGTATCCATGCATGCAGGCATTCTGGTTTCCTTCAGTAAGTTACTTTTGGAAATCCACAGGACCCACTTTAAGTGGTTTAAATTGACTGTTTCTCTCTTGGAAAGTCGTTTCAGCAGTAACTGCTGTTTGCATAACGGGCCATAGGGACATAGTGTCTTGACATTATTGCAGTTTTTACATTTTTATTATTTTTTGTTCTGTTTTTTTAAAGTGGGAGCACCACAAGCATATTTCCGTGTACTTCCACTGAATCAGATGTGACAAAAATGTCTCAAGTTAACATGATGCATTCAGTGATTGAGTGAAGTACAGTAAACACAAAAACCTAAATCTAATCAGTATTAGGTGTGACCGTCCTTTCCCTTTAAAACAGCACCACTTCTCCTTAGTGCACTGTTCTTCCACAGATTTAGGCTTCTCATTGTCTTCTGTCTCTTCCTGTAACCCAACACTGACTCAGTGATGTTGGCTCTTTGAGGTCCATACCAACTATTACAGGACTGTGTTCTCCTTTATGATTCTGGCTGTATGTTTGGGGTCATTGTCTCCTGCTGCAGAATGAATCTGGGACAGATCAGACACCTACTTTTTCTTCCGTTCCTGCAGGTGGGCGTTAGAGACTGCCCAAGCATGCAAACAAATGTGCTGGTTAAACCACCTCCTAAAATTAGGAGCATTACCACCTTATTCTGCAGTGCTTTTGGCTCCTTTCAGTCTTTAGCCCACATTCAGAATTGCGTAGGGTTCTTGGACTTGTTTTCCTGCTTGCGTTTCTTTTATTTGTTTTTGTTTTTATTTTTAAATCGAGAGAAACCAGCCCTTTCAGGAAGGATACATCTGTGTTTTCTCTGCGCCAGTATCTCAAATAGAAAATAGAATATGAGTACACACTTGAGCATCAGTGTACCCAAGTGGTTTATACTTTTTGCTAAAGCAATCATCGTAGAAGTTAAGTGAGGTTAGAGCCTTTTTCAGCAGCTTCTTTCAACAGACGAGACTCATTCAGGTCTTTCCTGCTTGTATTTGGATGATCCTCTTGAAAAGCATAGGGAGGCTGTCAAGTGTGTATAACAAACAAACCGTCAAAGTCAGGGATGCAGGAAGCAAAGGCTCATTGTCAACAGGCTGTTGCCATTGCCGTCACACTGTGTGAGATATGCCAGGTATAACCAGCTGTGTTACTGTATCTGGATGCAGCTGTTACTGTACGAGACCCTGAACATGGGCAACTGTGGTATTGCCAGACTTGTCCCAAGTCACCATAGAGCGTAACAAAATGCGTTTTTTAGAATAACTTTGCTCTAAAGCACCTTTTTTTTTAAATACCCTGAATGTTCAAACCTATTCTCAGAAGCCGACTGAAAATACAAGTTGGATTGATTCTGTCCTCATCAATAAATGGATTTATGCAGAACTGCTCTGAGGATCAGCTTCAGGGACTGAAGTCTGACTGTGAAGAACATTCTGTGCCCAGAAATGTATAATAAAAGGAAAGTTTTGATTTGGCTGCTAAAGCCAGAGAGAGGAGACCACAGTGAGACATAATGGAAATCAATTTATAGCTGGAGCCCCAGTTTACAAGACACTTTGTGAACATCTGTGCATGACCGTACTGTTATGTTGCACCTGTACGCATCGCACAAACTGTCTGCTTCATTTAGCTGCTGCTCGAGACAACATCTCAGCCAGGCAGGTAATGAGATATGACTGATGAAAACTCTGCTTCATCTTCCCATTGTCTCTCTTACTGTATAGCACTGAGGAGAATAATTGGTTCACTGTGTGGGCTTGCTGTTTAACCAATCCCCCTTAGATTAGACTGTTGCCAGTATCCATAGGCTTGTCAAACAGAGCCTTACCATATCTGCTGCTTGGTGTCGGGGCACTACATTACATTATTAATGGATGCGTGATAGACCAGCTGGGGTTTTTGGAAACTGCCTCTTCTCAAAAGCAAACAAAAAAAGATGCAACTCATGAGAAAATCCCAGCTTTGATAAAGCTTCATAGGAGTGTTTTTATTGATACAGTGCCAGGAGTGAGCCGAACAGACAGTCAGCCACAGTCAGAGAGAATGAAGGAAAATACACCAAACAGCTGTCAGACGGGGTGCATAAGACAGCACTAAGAAAGTGTTTGGCATTGATTTGTTTTGTCAAAAAAAGAGAGATGTGCAGACTAAGAGGATTTGTAAGGTTTCCTCCAGCTCATACCTACACACCCTGGCACACTTTGTGTCTGGAAACGCGCTTTCATTGAGACATCCTGAATTCCGCTTTGCTTTCGAACGGCTCCATCCGTACCTTCAGAAGAAATTCATTAGGAAGCAACCTTGTGAAAGCCCACACTGAATCCCATCAGCTGGGGATAGGCTGCCTTAAGCTGGGCGGATGTCAAGTTTGCAGCCCACAGTAATTGCTGCGACCATTCCCTCGCTGCATAGAAAGGATGTGTAGGAGTCGAGGGTACACTGAATGGATTACCTTAGAGAAGGAAAAATTAACTATCATCAACTGCTCACACCAAATCCACAGAAATCCTTGTAAGGATTTGCGACACATGAGAAGACGCTGACTTCTTCTTTCCCTCATAATGTTTGAAACTCCAAAGTGCAGGGGTTCACCTCGGCCCACCCAGAAGCGGAGAATAACCAGCAGCCGGCTGCTATGAATGCGATCCCCTGGTCAACGGAGTGTAGCACATCATTATGAAAGCAAGATTTCGCCTTAAGCGTTACATCACAACAGATCACTCTCAAACATCATCACCTGTTCTCCCAAAGGATCCAGAGATGCACCAGTGAATCACGACCAACAGGATGCTGCTACAGCGCTTTTAAAGTTGAAGCGTGCAAGGGTAGCAACTGTCATCAAAGAGCTCTCCCAGTCCCCTGGGCTCATCTTAAAGGTTGCAAAACCAAAACAGCGGTGAGTCATCTGGAGCGGGTATATAGTGCCTTCCTCACACTGTCCGTCCCGTCATCAGAGTCAGAAAGCGAGTGAGTGGAGTGGTGAGGATGGATGTGCCCTATCCTGTTCTGCCTCCATTAGGAATATTGATTTCAGGCCTGGATGGAACAAGGCCTTGGGAGACTGTGGAACAAATTAGCCTCTACACCCCAGTCAGCACTTATAACAAGCCCTATGAGGGGGCTTAGCCTTAAATCATTATCATGAACGACAAAATATGGCATCATTTCTATTTCCAAAAGCACAGAAGTCTGTTTCTCTTATAAAACGTTGTGCTTCCACAGATTATTTTGCCCTGGACTTGCAGCCTTGGAGGACTTTAGACTTTCACTTAAACTGTCCTCACACTACTTTTAAAGAAGAGCTTTTTGTAGGACATGGCTTTCAAAGTGCACCTTGTGAAAGCAGGCCAGTTGAGGTGTATCTTAAGGCGACCGGTTGGAGGTTGCTGAGAGGAGAGGCAGCGCTCACTCACATCTTTGTTGCAGGAACCCTCCAAGGATCATGCGAGTGTCTTGTGATTGAGTCAGCCGACTCCAGCCATCTCTATCATCAACTTTATGTAGGCCATTGAAACTTTGCAGACCAGCTCGAGCCAAAAGAATCACAAGCTCTTGTTTCTCTCTCGCTTTTTACCTCAAAACAGTTTCTCCTCTTCCGCTGTCCCTCTATTTCCCTCTCTCCTCCCTGCCTCCCTGGACTCATTTGTCATTGTGGCCTGATTATTTCAGCCTGTTCCTTGTACCCCTTCCAGCCGGCTAACCTTCCTCTCTTAGTCGCTGTGACTGTCGCAGCCTAGTCCTGTCCTGGCCTTCCTACATGGCCTCCTCATGGTTTTGGACAGAAACAGCCCTCCCCAGGCCATGCAGAACTGCCAGGCATTCATTTATACTCAAGGTTTTGACCAACAATTCCTCTGTGCTCATTAGGAAGCAACACTCAATAAATTGTGCTCATCGCAAGTGCAGAGGGCACATTAAATGAGATTAGTGGTCAAACATTATTTCGACCCCTTCCAGCATCCCACACATATCTATACTACAGTTATAAAACTGTTGAAGCGTCACTAACTATTATTTTTATATGGACAATAGAAGAAAGGGTTTCTGTTTTGGTTTAATCTCACTATCTGATCAGTATTATTTCATGTCGTAGCAGGCAGCTGTTTGCAGCAGAAAAGCTCCAATAAATGGATTATACAGCACGCTACCTGCATGCCCAGCAACAAACATCAGACAGACATGAAAGTAGCTTGTGAATATTGTGAAGCATTCAACAGCTAGAGAGACAGACGTACTGTATCTCACAGAAGTGGATCTAAACACTGAACAAAAATAGGTAGTGCTCTTTCCAGACATTGGATATGTAACATTGCTGCTTCATCAGTCTGTTAAAATGATGGCATTCTGTCTTTCAGATATAGGTCAAGATATTTGTCATTCACGCAATGCTGGATAATATATCAAGTAATGTATAACATATAATAATGCATTAATAGGCAAAAACCTAAAGCTAAATTAATCAGCTTATCAGAATGTCCATTTAACAGCCTACTTACGTAATTAAAAATTCTGTCCATGTGTGATGTTATATCCAATTTATAATTACAAGTATGTAATGAAGGTTTTACTGTTGTTCCTCATGTGTAAATGGGTGCAACTCTCTTTTTGGAGACACTCATATGGATCCTAGTACAGGTATTTATTAAATTTGGAAGAAAGCCTACTACAAACAGCTGGAAGCAACGGACTAAACTTCAACTCCTGTTAATGTTATGTCAAAGGTTAAGTTACAATTATTAGTAGGTGAGTCTCATTAATCTGACCTGTTACAGACTCTGTCTTCATCACAGTAATATTTTTATGGACTTTCCAGTTTGTAATAGACGGCAGACAAGCGGCCGTCCTTGTAATGTTTTTGGACTAATGTTATTTACTAAAAGTACATCGCTTGTGCATGCCTATCAACTAATGTAACAGTATGCGGTTCAGACTTGTGCCGAGTTATAAGTGATACAAAAGTGACTGTCCAACCTAATGCCAATGAGTTCAGTTGCTCTCAGCTTAACAGAAAGGATGTACATCTGAAAGAGGCTTTATTTTGCCGGTTGGCCAGCAATGTGGCCTCCAAATGATGCTAATGATGCTAATGTTGCTACGTGTATCGAGTGGCCAAAATATCAATTAATGCTGGTTTAATGTAAAAGGACATCAGTCGGCGTCATAGCTATAGTATCTTATGCCAGTTCATTTTAGATTTAAGTGCAAATTGCTGGTGTTCGATGCATTTGTTATTGTGTCTGCCAAATTCTGCCTGAACGTAGATCACAACCTGGCACATTTCATCAGTCTATCTATCCCAAGTGTATACGGTCCTCTCAAACTAGTGATGTCCTTGAATATCATCATCTGTAATGGTTTTCCACTTATGCTATACAACAAAGCGAGGAGCACCGACATCCAGAAAGAACTTGAAGTAGAACTGTTTTAAAAGCAGCCAGTTGCTGGCATCCTATTCATGATTCTTCCAGGACACCTACTTGCAAAGGTATTGCGGGCATGCCCACCTGGGATAAGACTCCAGGGAAGGTCCAGATTGATTGCACATCTTATGTCCTAGCATTGGAACACCTTGGGATCTCCCAGGAAAACACCGGAGGAAATGACGAGGGAGAGGAGGAATGATTGGACTGCTTTGCTTAAGGCCAGAGTGAGCTAGGAGCTAGTTTTTGCATCTTTACCACATTGAACTTGCTTGCTTGCCGTCAAGAAAGAGATGCGGTGCAATGACTGCCACAAATAGGGAGAATGTCATATAAGGACACACACTCATTCTTAGTTTTGCACACGTGAAAAGTGATTGAGGTAGTTGCCTGAAGAAGGAAAAATGGATTCCAAGAGAGATGTTCAAACCCTGCATATATTCTGACTACTACACTCCAGGGCAATTACTATGTGAAACGTGTGGGCTTGTCGGACTTTTGCTTTTGGAAAGTCACCAACATTGTCGGACGATGATCTGACAAGTTCTTTGGCTGAAGCAGACTGACCCCTTAACGTGCTGCCACTGTGACCGCTGGACTAAGTGCCAGAAAATGAACAGAGGGATGGATCTTCAATTTTTTATATTATCTCTCCAAACAAGTGCCTTTCAGCTAATACTTTCCTTTCCACTGTTCCTCCGCCTTTATTCCTTTCCACTCCCAAACCGCAGAAGAGGTTTTTTATTTTTTTTATTAGACTTTTGGAACTGTCAGATTTGTGGATTTGTGTTTATTTTAAGCAAAGTGTTCCCAAAAAATGGGGAATAATATTGCTTGTGTTTCCTCTCTGTCCCATCCATGGTGAGAGTCTTAAAGGTGACAGGGCCTGTCAGCACCGGAGCTTTCATATGCTCCAGTTGTCGGCCCGTATCTGACATTTCCTTGTCACCTCAGTGAACGCCGCGAAGGAAGTGACAACAAGACCGAGCCGCTGCAGTCACTCTCTCAGGAGCCAAGATATTTCAGCGATGGACTGGGAAGACCGTTTTGTGCAACACTGAGATAGCGAGGGCCGCCTCAGAGGAAGCTCATCTGTCAAGTGGATACCAGGAATCAGACTGTGACAATGAGGTGATAAAAAGGTGACAGTGAGGAATCCCTGCCAAAGGCAAACAACATCCTGGGGCTGGCCATCTGCTGAGGCCGCTCTGTGTTTTAATAGTGAGGCTGATCTTTAAAGGGTCAGGGCAGGTTGGCGGTTCCACTGTCATTTCCTATTTAGCTCTTGCAACAGCAGCCGTGGCAGCGAGGACGAAATGTGGGAGTCCTGAAACTTTTTTGACAAGCCGAACCATAGTGCGAGCTCGTCACTATTTAATATGCTTTTAAAGTTGCTTTCTTCCAATTAAAATCTAATGCATCTGGGGAAGACGCTTCATGTGTTGTTTTTGTGTTCACTGAGTCACAGTGTGCTTTTCAACCCATTATCTATCCTATCGCATCAAAGTCAAGGCCGTTTCATCAATTAATCTACGGTGTGTTTCAGGGAGCAGAGACAGAGCCGACAGTACTGCAAATGGGTTTTCTCCTTTGTGGCAGAACCTCTAATCTGTGGATGAGATGGAATGATTTTCTCTCCGCAGCAAACACAGGTTCCCCTTTCTCACTTATAGTGAAGCAGGAAATTGCACCTGAGTAGGACCAATCAGAACGTCCCCCTGAGTGTTCAGGGCCAGGCTTGAAGATACAGTGGGAACCTGCAGCTATAAAAAGAAGCAATACGCCACAGTATCAGAGCTTTAATGGGAAAATAAAGCATTGGCTCAGTAGCAGCCACATTAAACCAAGTCTGATAGAAGAAATCACCAAGGCTCCGTTTGTTTTCCCTCCTCTGCTCCAAAGTGACATGGGGGGGCCTATTAAGATATTATTCTGCTTTTATTTTTCTTATGTGAGAAATTAGATTCTGTTTTACAAAAACAGTGTGTTCACCCGTGTGGCTTAATGTTTTGTTCAGTAAAATTGTGGAGTGGAGTGTTACAAATCCCCTCCCAGATCCCTGAGAGGCTGTGTTTTAATTTGATGTGCATGATTAGTAAGCCTGATTGACAAAAATGTTTAGCGGACCATGAGCAGCCTTCAATTAAGTCACATCAAGCAAAGACGAGCTGTTGTCAAGCTTTAATTTGACAATCACCTCCTCTCTTTTTGCATTCCTTCAAGTAACTGGCATGTTATTAGGATAATGATGGATGTTACTCGTTTGCGGTGAAGTGTGCATGTTCATACTCGAACCAGCTCAAGCGTACAGTGACATGCATAAATACGCATTATTTGTTTTGGTAAAATGCAGAGGAAGATGCATGTGTAGGGCATGTTTTCCTGCGGTTGCACACAGATATGACCTTCTACTATGTTTGTCCTTGTGTGTGGGTTTCCATGAACATGCATGTGTGTCTGAAGTCGTGTTGTACTTTGTGTACTGCATGTGTGAGCATACAAGCCCTTATAGCGTACACATGTTTGCTGTGCGTGTGCTCAGTCTTTGCTTTTGTTTTGCGTCGCATGTGTTTGTTTTGTCCACACTGGACCGTGACTGAGCACCGTGTCGTCCCGCTGGTCCCAGGTACTCGTTCCAGGATGAGGAGGACATGTTCATGGTGGTGGACCTCCTGCTGGGAGGAGACCTGCGCTACCACCTGCAGCAGAACGTCCAGTTCAGTGAGGATGCCGTCAAACTCTACCTCTGTGAGATGACGCTGGCACTGGACTACCTGAAGAGCCAACACATCATCCATAGGTACAAATGCAGATTTGTTTTTAATGAAGAGTGCTTTTAAAGATTCTGAGTGTGTGTCCTGTGCATGTTCAAGCTCATGCACTGAACAGGAGATTGAGGGAAAGAAGTCGGTGAGAGAGAGAGGTAAATCTGGCATATGCTAGCTAAATATGCTAACGAGGTAAATATTAACAATCCTTCTCCAGAATCACAGACTCTGCCTTTAATTTTAGAAAGGGTTGTAAATTAGCATTACTTGAAGACCATTACTCCCTAAACATATAGAAGACGCTCAGTGAAAGACATAAACTGAAGGAAAATTAAAGCAGCACAAATTGATTTGTTTTTCTGCAAATTCAACAAAAACATAATATAACTTTATAAAGCTGATATTGTGCATGTGTTAGCAAACATGCAGCAACATTAGCATTCATTTAGAGCTGTTTCTGCAACTAACACTTTATTTATGAATCATTTTTTAATCATTTCCTAAATTAATCCATTAGTTGTTTGGTCTGTAAAATGATTTTAAAAAATCGATCCATGTTTTGTAAAACCTAAGATGTCGTTCTCAAATGTCTTGATTTCTCCGCAATCCAAATATATTCAGTTTACTGTTATAGACAACAAAAGAAAGCAGAAAATCACTGGAGAAAGATAATATATCATTTTTCTTAAAAGAAATATTCAAACTAATTAATTGATTATTGAAATAGTTGGTGAATAATTTAATAGTTAAAGACTAATTGATTAATCATCGCAGCTTTATTTTCTGTGCACCTAACTGGTTTTGTTCTTCACCACATTCTTCCACGCCAGCAAGTCACTAACATATCTGCTTCTTGGTGCAATTCAGATCATGTAAAGTTGATTTATCAAAGTTTAGATGTCAAAAAAGCTCTGGTGAGAGCTGTGAGATTGAACTAAAACATGAAAGCTGCAGCCATAGAACCAAAACAATGAGCTAAAATACACTGAAACACTACCTAGATCTGAGGGACAGTGCGGTGCTATGTGTCGTATGAGCAACCACCTACACTTTCCATACATATGATCCATGGTTGATATAGAAATATTGATTAATGCAGCTAGATTCAATTGTATCTTTAAAATAAATGAATTTGCCATGAATGCCAAAAATTCTGATTTTAAAAAAATGTGGCCTTGGACTGATCTTATCTTTCCAACAAAAGGTTTTCAAGTTTTACACTGGACAATACAACTTTCACATTTGATAATGTAACAGAATCAGGGTAGGATCACATGTCCTTTGCTCTAGGATTTGATCTGCAATGTGTTTATAAGAGAATAACAGACATATTAAAGTTCCCATCCATCAAAGTATTTACATCCACAATTCCTACTTACAATACCGTCCAAATGCACCAGTGTCAGCCCATTGCATCATTTTCTTTAATCAGATATACTAAGCCTCAGTTCAGAGCCTGCATGGAAACTGAAGATCAGCTCAAGGTTGCATCTGTCACTTTGAGTATTCGAAAGGTTTTCTTTCATTGTGTTCAAGCTTGCAACAGTATTATTGGTGATTTCTAAGTGTTGTGGTTTAGTCTTCAGGCTTAAACTGAAACACCAGGATGAGTTTAAGTTAAAGGCTTTTCTTTACGTCATAACTTAAGCAAGTGTGTTATCTCCTCTCTGCTCCGGAGGGAATACAGCAATAATCTTTTTTTTCTTTGTGTAAGCACTCTTAGTTTGTCAGAACCACAAAGTCACAGTGCCTTTCTAACTAGCGTTATATGCAGTTCTTTAGGCTATAAACATGACTGAAGTGCTTCTGTGTAGATATTTTTTACACCAACCTTCGTCATGTCCTATAGATTAATCCCACCTGGTTCCACTTTGACCTTACTGTTTAGGATCATGCTGTGTCAGCTGACGCTACGTTATTTTTCCACAGGAGTGCACGGTGCCCTAGAGCTCCCTGGAAGCGATAGTCGAAAGGGCTAGTTATATTCTGTTGTGATTGCAGAGTATACACTTTAAATTGCCCATATTTTGCATTAGTATTCATAGACTCACAGCTACAGTACGGTGATAAATGTGTATTATCCTCTATTTAGAAGTCCACCTAACTGTAGAAAATCTCTTGTAAGAGCAATTAAGATGTAATAGAACATAATTTCTCCTTGAGCCTTTGTGTGGGCTCGGAGTATTTACCTTATGTCAACGTTTGGGCATCCCTGTTTATATTTAAGTTACTTTACATATCTAAAGATAGCACACAGTTTTTTCATAATTGTTACCATCCATCATCCTCAACTAGGGTGGACTCGCTGTCCACAGCTTTTTGTCCAGATATGCTGAGTGCAGCAGTAAGTGTGTGTGCAGTCCAGTAAGTCAAAGCACTGGATCCCTGCAGACTGCAGATTTAGTGCCACAGATGGCTGAAAAACTGTTTGAACCTTGTTCAAAACCTTATTTGGGCTGTATTTCTTCTTTCAAACAACAGTGTATGTGTGTGTACGTGTACTTGTATTACTCATGTTGTGAGGACATAAATTTAACACAATCACATTGTGGGGACCTGCCTCCCTTTTGGGGACAAAAAGCAAATCCCCATGCAGTAAATCATTACATTTTAGTACAGGGACTTGGTCTCATGTTAGGATTTGGCAAATAGTAGTTACAGTTGGAGTAATGGGTCAAAGTAATGTCTGAGGGCTAAGGAGTACATTATATCAATGAACGTCCTCACAAAGACAGCCATAAAAACGTGTGTTTTAACAGATGTTCAAAATTGGACAATTAGATAATAAAGCAGCAACAATTAAACATTCTAGTTAATAGTTCTCATTCATAAATTAATGGTCAACTATACTGATCATTGAATAATCAGTTTAAGTTCATTTTTAAGATACTTGAGGAAACAATCATCAACATTTTTCACCTTTTTCTGACAGTTTACAGACCAAACAACCAACTGATTAATCAAGAAAATACAGATTAATTGACAATGGAAATAATTGATAGCTGTAGCCCTACTAGACACTAAAGCATACAGCAGCTATTTAAAGTTTAGCTACATTTTGAGCATAATAATAGAAAATACCTCTTCAAGCTCCTTTACAGAGAAAAGACAAAACAGTAAAATGAAAAATGAACACTACATAAAGAAGTGTTCAAGGATTACTTTGACTTTAAAAAAAAAAAAAAAGCTTCTTTGCCTCTTTGCCAGAAGTTAAAAGATTGTTATCAATCTCGTGTTCACACATTAAATCTAAAGCTGGAGCCAGAGCCTGGGTAATGTAGCTTAGCAGGAGGAAACAGTTACAATGATTCTTTCCAAAGTCTAAAAATTCACCTGCGAGCACCTCCAAAGTTCATTATTAATACATTAAGATCTGCACAAAAACAATGTAAAAATGACAAGTTTGCATCTTTCTCCAGTGTGCGCTGGTTGCCTGGCAGCAAACACCACAGACTACAAGAGAGACTGTAACGTGATTGACTGCAGCCTTACTGATATGTATCTGTGGCTATTTTTAGGTGCTCACACATGGGTGGGTGCTGTATACCTGCATATACGCAACAATACACCTCTGTTAGCAAACTCACACTGACTGCATCGAGGCACACTGATAGTTAGTGGTAGTATTATTACATGAATCATAGACACATGCAGGCATCATACTGTACAGGATATACTGCATATATAAATACATTTTCATTCTCTTTGTTTACACTAAGTTTACACTAAGTGTGTTACTGTTCTCATGGGGTTCCATATATATTATATAACATAACAGTTGCATGTGATGTGTAATTTCAGTAAGTCAGTCGTTTCATTACACGACAGGTATCCTCCAGTGGGTTTTTTTCCTCCTCTTAGTCGAGTAGGCAAATATGTTCATAATTCACATCTCAAAAGTGTCTTTAGAACTAGGTGACAGATGCTTCCATGTTTTCTCACCCTCCCCTTTTCATCATGTGTTCTGCCTTTGACACAACTGTGTCTGCTCTCAGAGCCATAATCCAATCCCTCGGTATCCATGGCCTCCCCCAGCTCTACAATTTTGTTCCACCCTGTAAGTTTTTGACAGGAGAATACTATACAATTATTTTGTTGCACCAACTGAAGGAAGAAGGGTCTCTGGTCTCCTAGCAACAGTCAGCTGCCACCATGCCCAAGGAGGTAAAATTAGTCCTATGAGAAGAAGGGACGTAGAATTGGAGAATCCCTTTTCTCTTCTCTTCTTTTCTTTTCTCACCAGGCAGCTTCATTTGTCCTCATGCACTCTGCATGTTAAAATCTCTGCTTGTCAGATCACACTGGAGGTTTGTTCCTGTACAAAATAGGAATCCACTTTACATGCAGTTTCCTTGTGTTTCTGTGCTTGCTGCAAAATAAATTAAATGCTAAATGAATTCTGTACTTCAAGCAACATGGCAGGGTGCTGGAGCCGGCACTCCTGCCAGGATCCCTCCTGTGAACATGTATGTATTTCCCTGCAGCCTTCTACTGCTGGATCAGTCCGCCCCACCACCACCTCCACTCCCCTCCAAGACTTTTGGCAGATGATATTAGCATCAGCTTAGCGTTGCATAGCCACAGCGAACACATGCGTCCTACGGGACATGTAGATGCTCTCTGCAGACTGCGCGTATTCTCCACACCAGCGTGATGTGCGGCATAATTAAATAAGCTGTGTGCGCTCTGTTAATTGCCTGTGGAGTGTTTGAAGGGCTGGGAAATGTCGGGATGTGTGTGTGTTTGTGTGTGTGTGCCTGGATGTGTCCATTGCATGGGTGCCCATTCTAATAAGCATGTGCAGACAAAACCTGCAGGAGCCTCCGGGACAAACCAGCGAGAGCCTCCTGGGGATCTGCGATGGTTGTGTTCTCATGCACTCTGGTGATGGTTGAAATAATGCAGAGAATGAAACAATTTTCTCCCTCGAGTACTGTCACGGACACACACACACACACACACACACACACACACACACACGTGTTGCAGCAACATGTAATTCACACATGCATCAGCCTACAAACACCTCCTACAGACTTTCACATCTACACATACTGTACACATCTAATCTCAGTCTTTCCCACTTGACCACAAACTAGGACAACTTGAGGCTCTATTACAGCACATGTTAACAGAGAACTATAGGAGAAAATCTGGCAAATTACCAAATGATTTGACTTTTTAAACTAAACAGAAATGTAAGATATGTCGCTGCTGTATTAATAAAAACAAAATGTGATCACCTGTAATGGAAACAAGCTTAGCTGATACATCACGATGCACACAAACCATGTGATTTAACTGTCCACTGAAGCTTCAGCTGGAGACATGAAAAATACCAGCTGACAGAAACATCACATCTGCGTGGAGTGATGAGGAGGCTGTCACCTTCCTCAAATTAGCATACGAACCAAATAGAAATGTCATAGTTACATCATTTTTTCCACATGGTTTTCCATTATCTAACGTCTTCTTCTGCAGTGCTTTAATGCCATCTGACTCGTGTTTACTTTTGCAGATTTTCCAGGAATTTGATGAAATATTTTGCTGAATTTGACAAATGTTTGCAGTGTTTACAGCTGTGCAAATGCATGAAATGAGTTTGTCTGTATTCAGATTATTATGATGTTTTGACAAATCTTTTTTGTTGTGTTGTTCTTTTTTGTCTCCTGTAGAGATGTAAAGCCAGACAATATCCTATTAGATGAACAAGGTAAGGATAGAATCCATTTGCTCTGTGTATGCTCTGAGTGTGAGGCAGACATGGGTTTAATAAGATGTGCAAATAATACTCAGGATTATTTTAGCCTGCTTGGATAGGGAGGAAAAATAACCTTAGAACTGGTTTCATCCATAATTGTCTGATACAACACAAGCGCACAGTACTGGGGGCTTAGATAATAAGACTTTGACTACAATGGCTTACAATTAACTAATAGTCAGAGTTAATTTCGACATCTGAAGATGTCTGTTACACAGAGTTGTTTAGCTCTTGACGATCTTAAGAAAAAAACTCTATTTCTGAGTAAGTTCAGACTTTTTCCAAACTTTAAAACATGGCTGACCAAACAACCATATCAAACCCCTCAGGTCCAGAGGCAGAAAACTTCCTCCTGCCTCCTTAAAAATGTAAGAGTTACAAAGATATTTTACTGAGACAATACCACAAAGAATAAAACATGATTTAGAGAAAATATGGTAGCATCCTGCCAGTCATACGGTGGCTCCACTTTAAAGCACGTCCAGCTTTATTGTCTATTTTATTCTACATGGTACCATAATTTACCAAATGAATAACATGCTCTATTCAAAAAGAATTTGAATTTGCAAATTAGGCCTTAAACTCATTGGGAAAATGTTTACTGAGCTAATAAAGTAAGTTAGAAGTCAGATGTATTTCTCATAAACTATGCAGTCTCACTTCTTTTTGCAACCAGAGCAGTCGCCACCTGCTGGCCATTAGAAAAAATGCACATTTGCTTCATTTTTATATACAGTCTGCGGTGTTACTTTGAAACCATAGGACATAGTTCTAAGTTGGGGGTGAGGTGGCTGCTTTTCAGGCCAAATATTGGGCAGTGGACTAATTAGAGAGCAACTTTTAAAGTATCGACCAATTTAAAATGTCTTTGGAGCTGGCCCCTGATGGTTTCACAGCAATCTTTTCATAGGCAAAGGTTCTCTGTTTGGTGCATCATTTTTTACAAGTAATATTAACAATACTAGTACTCCAACACAGACTGATTAAATTTGATCAAATGTGTCTTCTCCAGCTAAAGCCACGTTAAAGTTTTTTACATTCTTACGCCTGATCACCTCAGTCTTGTAATGAAGGCACATTGGACAGAATGTATTTGTTCTGAAGAATCATGCATCATCCATACACCTCTTCCTAAATTTAAATCTGTTCATCAGTTCAGATCTCATGACAACACCCCACCTATAGATACCAAACGGAGAAAGGCTCCCTTCTAGTGCTCTGCACCAAATAAATAGAATTACAATTACTTCAAAGTTTGATTGTCTCACATTAGATGATTTCTTCTGCTAAATGTAAATATGTCAATAATGCATGCGTGTTTTCCAAAATGATTCTTTTACTTTGAGCTCTGATATCTACCTTTAAGTGTGCAATTCGGGAAGGTGAGAGTTACGTAATAGGCCAGACTTTTTAGAAACACAGCGTACAGTCAGCAGTGATTCCATCATGACAAGTGTGACACACAGAAATGACCCTGCAGGCTACTAATGAGTCGCAACAGTAACAAGGTCAGACGATTCACAGACGCTTGACTGACACACAAAATAATGAGCGCACACCGAGCCAGTGTCCTGAAATGTGAGATTTTGTTGTCCTTTCTTTTACTTTTCATCTTTTGCTTTTTACATGTTGAAATGTTTTCATTTGATGTGACCATGGACACTTATTCAGAATTGCTGGATGGATTTTTTAAATGGATTTTGTGTGTTTCTCAGGTCACGCTCACCTGACGGACTTCAACATAGCAACGATAATAAAGGATGGAGAGAGAGCCACAGCCTTAGCTGGAACCAAGCCCTACATGGGTAACTTTGCTTTGCAGTTGCTTCTGCTGTGAATGTCCAGAAGTGCAACAAGAAAACCGGTTGTTTTATTCTGGGCACGGAAGAACTGAGTTGAGCTACACTAACACAACTTACAGGAATCTAAATTAGTTTGATTTGTAATCCTAAACGCTCAAATGTATGTTGAGAAGTGACAGTTTAATTCATTTAAATGAACTGTTTCTGACACTGTTAGGTTGATAAGCACCTTAATAAAATGTGACAAGGCTCACAGAATTAATTTTGAGCATGTGACAAGCCTATAGTATATCAACTGTGTCCAAATTAGATACTGATGCTAGAAGGTGCCAGACTCCGATTTCTGAATGCCTTTTCTCTGTCATCGTCACGAATCACACACTCGAGTGAATTCAGTGATAAAAATTACAGATCTTGTGTTAATTTGTGAACATCTGAGGCTAATGTCCCATCTCGTCTTGTGATTGCTGAAGGAAAATGAGCAGTATTTGCTGAACATGTTGCAGCAAAACATTTGCCTTTTTCCCAAATGCACAGGCAGTGTCTAGAAAAGCTTTTTCTGCTCCAGAAGTGAGCGTCTGTCTGCTGTGCTTTCAGCTCCAGAGATCTTCCAGTCTTTTGTCAGTGGAGGTACGGGCTACGCCTTTGAAGTAGACTGGTGGTCACTAGGGGTGACGGTCTTCGAAGTGCTGCGCGGATGGGTAAAGCGTGATTTTAGTTTTTGAATTATCAGGCTGCAAAATGAACTTCCTTCCATTTGTTCACACCCCTTTCTCTTCCTCAACTTGCTGTTTTTCCTCCCTTTGTCACCCTGTCTCCAGAGGCCCTATGATATTCATGCCAGTAACTCAGTGGAGTCCTTAATTCAGCTCTTCAGCACAGTCAGTGTCCAGTACAGCCCAGCCTGGCCCAAGGATCTGGTTTCCCTGTTGAGGAAGGTGAGATCGACTTAATGGAACATTATTCACTTTCATCTCTTTCATTTAAAAAGTTAAATTCTCCCCAGAATTTAGAGCCTGGAAATCATTTCCCACTGAGAGATAAAACTATCATTAGTCAGTTTGATGTGGTTTTACGTTTTACGTAATGGGCATTTGTATTAGCTGCCAATAAAATGAGAACTGCTGAGATTTATTAAACATAATTGGAAATATCCCTGAATACTTACCTCTTATCCTTTAATTATTTTCTGAAATTTCCACCTGGAAAAACACTCCCCATATTTAGTCAGTGACAGCTTCATAACTGTGAGGCCAAAGAGTCAAACTTTGCGCTCTGTGGATAAGAGACACTTGGGAACATTTTAAAATGTATTAAGTCTCCCTGTCCCCATCACCAGCCCAGGAGGGACTCAAGCAAAAATTGGCTTTTACTTTTACCGTCTAATTAAAATAGAGTGAATAACAGTGAGCCAGTGACAGTAATATTTGTGAATCTGTTGCTTACTGCAGTTCGACCAAATGTGATGCAATAGAAATGGAGCACAACAAATGCTGCATCCATTTTCATCATATAGTATAAGGTGGAATCTTCATTATATTGACATGCTCAGCAGCCTTGTACACCTTCTGCATTTTAATAACAGATACAGCCTGGTACTGGTACTCTGAAAAGGGTTAACTTTAGAAATTTAATGGTGGTGCAGAGGCCTTGACTTTATATATATCGAGTGTGTTTTTTGCATTTTTCACATTTTTTTCAATATATTAATGAACGCAGATCATAAAATATATGTTTGTTTTGACGAAGAAAGATGATTAGACTTATTTAAACAAAATACGATGAAAAAGATCTTTTTAGAAGTAAAATTATGGATTGTTTTATTGATTATGAATGATCAAAATAATCTGCAGCTAGGGGGCAGTGGTGGCCTAGTGGTTTTTGAAGCAAACTTATAACCGGTGGGTCGCCGGTTCGAGTCCCTGGACTGGCAAGAGGTTGAGGTGGGAAAGTGAGAGCGACCGCTTGTCCCAGTCACCACCACTGTGGGCCCTTGAGCAAGGCCCTTAACCCCTGACTGCTCCCTGGGCACTGCACCACGGCAGCCCACTGCTCCTAGTATGTATAGTTAAGGTTAACTTTGAATAGGATGGGTCAATGCAGAGAAGGAATGAACCCAAGGGGATCAATAAAGGTTAGATTATTATTATTATTATTTAGTGATTAATTTTTTAAATCATTTCTCTTCCTGGCGACTTGTTACTTTTCTTGGATTTACATCATAGTAAATTCTTCATGTTTGCAGTTTGGATTGTTGGTCAGACAAAACAATGAATTTGGAATCACCTTGGAACTTGTGATAGTCGATTTTCACTATTTTCTGAACCATTAATCAGTGAATCAAAAACTGTAAGAAGTTATCAAGCACTTCTTACAGTTTTCTTTTTCTTTTTGTTTGCATGTAGCTGACAAGCTGACAGTTGTCTATAAATGTCACCTTACCATATTACACAAAGTTTCACAGTGCTGGGCTGAGTCCAGAAATCAAAGAATCTGTAATCCTAAAACAAAGTATTACTGTCTTGTTTTGCCAGTAGGCCTACATGCACT
>OMNN01028497.1:0-17606 GCA_900302755.1 Chromis chromis | reverse complement strand
TTTGGGGAAAATATCTAAATATTATTTTTCTGACATTTCATATATAATCTATTTTTTTAAAGTTAAACTGTTGGTTGTATAAACTTCGTACACACCTTGTATATTTTAAACTTAAAATGTCCGAGGTGTGGCTATTAAATAATTAAACTGAGATCATGTCAGTCAAAACCTGTACAATCTACTCAAACTATATAAAACTACAGCTGTTGCAAGGCTGCAGACACATTTTTCCATTGGACACACCAGCATATGATTTGGACGAACCATCCAATCCCCTTTTTCGTCAGACAACCTGGAACACTGATGAATATTGTCTTTTTATACTCCAGTTTTATGCTGACATAAAATAAAAACTTAATAAGTGACTTCAGACTTGATATTTGCTAAATATATGAATATCGTCACCAGTCTCTTCCTGGAGTTTCTCCAATATCATTCCTATAAACTGCTGAACTTCTCACCTGCTCCTTGATAGGTACTACAATTTACAGATGTTCCCTAAACGCCTCACCACGGAGCATCCGATGCATTTTAATAGATGTCAAACTGTGATTTATTACCTGGAGTGTGAGCGGCTGCGACTGCTGCTTTCACTGCGGCTGCGGCTCTTGCGAGATCTGCGGCTCCTGGAGCGAGACCTGAAAAGCACATTAGCAACGATTAGCATTAAGCTAACAAGCTGGAGCAGCTTCATCTTTATTCTACTGTAATTACTAACACGTTAGTACACTTCTAACCTGGAGTGGCTGCGACTGCGAGAATACGAGCGGCGGCGGCGGGCACCGGGACGATCCTCGATGAGTCGGATCTTTCTGCCGTTCACCTCGGTGCCGTCGAGCTTCTCCAGAGCCCTCTTCATGTCCGAGTAGAGCCTGAACTCGATCACGCCCTCGTTCCTGCGACCCTTGTGGGTGTCGGCGTAAGTCACCTCCCCTGCTTGCCTCATGTAGTCCTTTAAAAACATAAAAAACACACATGATCGTCTTGTTCAGCTAGAAAAAGAAGATTTATAGTAGTTATGTCACAAATAAACAAATCGTACCTTCAAGTCCTGCCAGCTACAGCGGCTGGAAAGATTCTCAACAATAAGTCGATAATCTGTCCTCATAGGTGGACCATATCTGTCTCTTCCCCAGCGTCCATATCCACCTTTCAGGGTAACAAGGAAACAACAGGAACAATGAGGCCTGGAAAGCAACTGAGATGGTGCAATTATGCTAAACTCCAAAGCTACACACTACAAAAATGTATCAATATTCACTTGGGAAAAGGAAACAAAGAAGGGGAAAAGCAAAAGGTGAAAAAGATTTACAAAAACAAAAAAAATCATTAAATCCTAAAAAGTTCCTAGTTATTCCTCTTTCTACAAGATCTTAATTTTAAAGCTTAAGCCAAAACAAAACTTTTGGTAGAAGTCCAATTGGCCTATTTTTAAAAACAACAAAAAGAAAAAAGAAAAAGAAAAATCATAGCTGATCGAGGAAGTACTTACGGTGAACTAAAGCATGTTTCTAAGCTATCCTATCTAACAACATTTCACTGTTACAAAACATGTTCTTTTTTCAGGCACCTATAAGAGCTGAACCCACATCTCTTCCTAACCCCATGGCATCCTCACCACCCGGCCTGGGCCTAATGGGAAAAGCGGTCTTCATTCACAATGGCTCCCTTTTTTGGTCTGCCCAGGGGCCCAGAATGGTCAAACCACACTCTTGGAAAGGGGGGACACCATGGCCAGCAATAGGGGCAGGCAGTCAGCAAAGGACTCTTTCAATTAAAACATTGAGGTTCTTTGTTAAATCTTTACCTTTAAATTGACAATCATTTTAAATGAAATAAAAACGGAATAAGACATCAATAGATTACAAAATATTTAACAATCAATTGTTTACAATATTCAAATGAATACAGTTATATTCCTTGTCTAGTAGTTAGCCATTTCCCCATCACATATTCACATGATTATTAGTTTCACCACAACAAGTCTTAACTCCATCACATGTAAGATACTGTTCAAGTCATTGGTGGCTCTGGTGCACACAAATTTAATCATGTTACGAGCTGATGAGGAAACTTCCTCCCCACGCCTGCTGCAGTTTTAGAAAGGGGAACCGTTAGCGGCGACTGTTCTCATATTAGCAAGACAATACAAAAGTAAATCCAGAAAAAGGGAGACACGCCTGTATGTTAAAAAGGGTCGTCGAAACCTGGAAGGCTCACTGACGACAGGACAATGGTGGAAACTGATGAGAGGAATGCGATGGGTGTGTGTCGCTCAAGGAAATGAATTAAAAAAAGCTGAAAAACAAGGACGTTAACCACCAATAGGATTCATGAGCCAAAAGATGTTCTACTAGTTTGAACCCACACCCCCCAGCTCTAGACACCATCTACACAATGCATACTATGATATAAATTGAATGCACATCAGCCACCAAGGACAAGCTTAAAATTTTTGCCCCTTTTGAAATTTAGATTAACCTGCGATGAATGAAATCCCTCATCAATGACATTATTCACGTGAAACAAGAACAAAAACTCTGCCGGACACTTACTCCGTCCGCCACCATAACCTCCGTCTCGACGGGGTCCCTTGGTGTGCTCCACTATGACCCTCTCTCCACACAACTCTTTGCCGTTCAGGTCATACACAGCATCGTCTGCGTCACGGGGGTCATCAAATTCAACAAACCCATACCTGCAGAGGGGAAGGGGACATGTTTCAGCACATCAATGAACAGGAATATGCTCATAATTACGTAACACAGCAGAGGGCAGGCTTGCACAAACTGGCACAGAGCTTTGGTACACCATGTACACTTGGACACAGATCATTAAAACCACTACAAAGCTCTACTTTCTCATACATGTTGACACAAGTACATCTTTATTACCTGTTTGCTAATACTAAACAGAGCAAAGACCATTGTTTGTATAAATACACATTATACACTGTGCAATAACACATTTGTCACATTCAAATAAAAGAATCACCTCGAAAACATGAATAAATCCAATTTCTTTTTCTCGGACAACTACTGTAATTGTTGATTAATGTGTTAAGTTAATCAATTAGCTGTGTGCTCTTTAAAACATCAGCGTCTTCACACATTCTGAAGTGTCTTATGTTGTCCACAACCCAAACATGTTAGGTTTAAAGTCACTGAGGAGGAGAGAGACAAGTGAAGATTTCATTTTTAGTAACTAACTTACCTTAAAAACGTCAAAATACTTACTTACTACTTACTTTCTATATTAGAGTCACAGAGCTGGAACCACTTTTTGAATAAATAACCAGTTAGATGAGAGAAAACTCCACCACAATAATACACTTATTACTTTATTTAATTTGGCATAGTCACAGCTTATGTAATCATTGTTCCATCTTCTCTGCCACTTAAAAATGTAATAAACACATGATGGAAACAACTGATGTCTTCTAGTTCTCATCCTCACATTAGAAATCACTGTTTGTTCTGTTTTGGTGGAATTTAATGTAGTAATGGTCCGACACACGTTTTACAGAGAACAGTACAATGAAGCTTGACTTTAAATTAAAATCACAACATAAAAGGAAATTAAATATGTTCCACAAATCGTTCAGAATTTGTCCATTTCCGCAAATTTCTAAACACCACATTCAGATTGACCGACAATGAAAACGGTGTGCGATATTTAAACCGCACGTTCAATAGGAGACCAGCTCCAGCACTGGCTAATTAACATGGCTAAATGTACAACCTGACGGAAAATTAGTATTTTACCCTTTAGAAACGTAGCTGTGTGATCTAAACGGTTTCGTAAAGCAGCTTCTTATCTAATTCTCCACATGGATGCGACTGAACTTGAAGTTGTATTTTGCGGTTTGCCTGTTAAACACTCGGCCGCCTTTGACTTTGCCACGTCTAACATCAGCTAGATAGCTAAAGCTAACAGTCATTGACAGAGCGCAAATAAAAACCTCTACCGAAGCCCGCAAATATCAACTTTACCTTCGCATTAAGAAAACAAGCACATAATCGAAGCTAAATCGTCGCTATAAATCTCATATGGCGACGGCGGTCGACGTTAAACGATGCACGTACTAGCTAGTTAGCATTAGCAGGCCAGGCCCGCTTCACACAAGGCCCGGCTAGGTGCATGGCGGCCTGTGCAGACATTTAGCTTCAACAAACACCGACCAGCAGCCTCAACGTTACCCGTTTTTCAAGTCGACTTCGAGTATCTTCCCGTAGCCTTTAAAGAATCTCTCCACGTCCTTCTCTCTGGCTCGGTAGCTCAGCCTTCCGATATAAACCCGCGACATTGTGTTAGCTTCAGTGTTCCGCCGAAATGTGCGACCCGACCAAATAACAAGGAGCGAGGCACAAGGCGCATGCGTGGGGCGGTCGATAGACGTAAGGAGCTCCTTTCATACGATAGGCAGAGCGGCTGTAAGGGGCGTGTCTTCTGTGACTTTTTAAAATAAACTTTATTGACAACTTAGTAACGTTACAATACTGACAACATTACAAAGAGTATTGGAGAAAAAAATAAAAAGAATTACATATAAGAGATATATAAACAGGAATTAAACTATACAATGTAAAATAATACATAATACAGACAGTAAGAGAGATATATGGGCAGAAATGGGCCACAAAACTAAATTTAAATCACAAGAAAACTTCATTAGTGTTTGTAAAACTGAATGTGGAACAAAATTCAATTTAAAATTATGTATTTTAAATCATTTTTTATACAGTCATTAAAATTGAGAAATTCAAATTTTGTGATTCAATTCATCACTTATCTACCTGCTCAGATGTAAATTAGCTGCTAATGAACTCTGGTGCAGTTACTTTCAGTTGTATGCTGTCCCTGCAAAAATAAACAGTAAAAAACAAAACAGTAATACAACAAATATAATAAATCATATAATAATAAAAGTGCAGAAAATTTTAATAACATTATGATCAATTTAGGAGGTAAAAAGCCAGAAAATAAGCTTTTATCTCTCTCCCAAAAGACTGGTTTCAGCTTCTCAAATGTGAAGATTTGAATCATTGTCACTATCATTAGAAATATAATGGCTCTGGCCCTTTTGAATGGACAAAACAAGCAATTTAGAGACATCATCTTAGAGGTCTGAGAAACAAATTTAGTTTAGTATCCTGGAAAACAAAGAAAAACTGAACATTAACATGCGAGAAGCCATAAGCAGTTGCTTAAAATATTCATACGATTAAACGGTTATTAAATTGTTAGCAATTAATTTTTTAATTTATTTCTGCCAACAGCTAGTTGACTTAGTTTTTCAGCTCTTCCTCACATTTACATTTGAGAAACTGGAATATACGGAGCCCTGCGAGGGTCACAGGGAGAATTATTTGATTTGAGTTACCTCACAAGAGTTAGACATTGATGCATTTATTGCTGAATATTCACTTTAAAGGGTAAATCTCTGACAGTATCCAGCTGCTCTGCCTGATGTCATGGTGAAGCTGAAACTGGGAATATGGTGGTTATTGTTCAGACTTCAGTCATAATTATAAGACTGACTGCAGCCTCATGACAGCTGTGTCATTAGAAGAATGAAGTCACAAAGTTTGTCTCAGTGGAAATACTGCTGAACCTGTTCATCTACGTTTCTGCCTTAAAGTTGTGGTGCAAACTTATTTCTGACAGACACAGCTGAGGGTGGAGTGTGTGTGTGTGCAGTGATAGTGTTGTCTGTGTTGTACTGAAGCTGCTGTATCAGTGAATTCCCATATCTGTCATAAACCCCCCTCAGACATGTTCCATTAATCTGACAGCTACTAAACGGGTCGGCTGTGTGTGTGAATGTTCACCCTGGTCACTTATCTGTAAAGGTTGTGCCGGTGTTGTGCCATAAAGTGATCGTCAAAAAGTGATTGCAGTCTGTTGGAGCAGGTATCATTTTGTCACTGCTTTTTTTTCTCTTTAACCTGCTTTGGGGCCTGGATTCTAGACAATCCAGTTGTTTTTACCTTCTGAAATAGCTTAAAGGGACCTGTTCAACTCATATAATACAGTTTTACATTTGCCAAATTGTGAGTGCAGCCCCAGTATTGTGACTGAAATTCCATTCATGAGGTTACATTTTAGAGATAATAGCTTATAGGATAATTGCACAAGAGACAATCTCTTCATTTTACATATGAAGGCATCCAGAAATACTGTTAATTACAGGCTAAAATGACATTACACACCACAGCCTAAACATTGGAAAAAATACTATAGTATTGCCTATAATACATCGTATATGTAAGACCGGATCATTATTATTTTATTTAACATTTATTTAACCAGGTTAGTCCCACTGAGATCAAAGATCTCCTTTACAAGGGAGAACTGTCCAAGAGGGCAGCAGCATAGTCACATTAAAAACAATAAACAACAGATAAAATTTACAACATTAAAACTTGCTCATATAAAACACTGGCACACAGACAGGGTAGACTGCAATGATTTCACCAGAGCTTTAAACTCATTCAGTGTAACAAGGGCTTGAAGTTGAAGTTGAGATTGTAAATTATTCCAAGCATTAGGTGCCGAAAACCTAAATGCTTTCTTACCCAGTTCAGATCGTACTTTGGGGACGACAAATTGCAGAGTATCCATAGATCGGAGATAGTGACTTCCATTTTTCCTTGTTAAAAGACAAGACAAATAGGAAGGAGTAATACCCAGAATGCTTCTGTAAATAAACACATAACAATGACTGAGGCGTCGGGCACATAAAGATGTCCAGTTAACTTTGGAATAGAGTACACAATGGTGAGTAAAGGGACCACATTTGGTGATGAATCTCAGTGCCCCATGGTACACACTATCCAGCCTGCTAAGACAATTAGCAGAAGCACTCATATACAACACATCTCCATAGTCAATAACAGGCAAAAAGGTTGTTTCCACCAATTTCTGTTTCACACAAAAAGAAAAGCAAGACTTGTTTCTGTTGTATCAACTATCAGCGAAGAGGTTTGTAACCACCAGCAAACTGGATATAGCAGCAACTCAGAGTGAACAACTCTGGTGGTTTCATCCAGATGGGTGGAACTGAGGAGCTGCAGACAAATGAGTGATAGAGAGCGGAGACAGACATTCATCATTCTCAGGGGAAGGACCTTCGGTGTATTCAAGGTGAGAGAGAGAAGCTTTGACACAGATCATTTATCTGTTAACAGGTTGTGAAAGTGTTGATCAGTTGAGTTGTGTGTGTATGTGTGTGCATGCTTCCTGTGTGTATGCAAACACCTGCTTTCATGCAGCATGTTTATGCTTCTCATTTGCACTTATATAGATGTGTTTTTTTTGGTGCATCTGTCCGGCAGCCGGGCCCAGCTGTTTCCCACTGATACCATGCTGATGTTGGCCAGGGCTGGTTTCACTGTCTCTCTCCAACACAAAGCAGGTGACCATCTGTCTTCATCTCATTTTCTTTTCTGTGCATCCTCTCCACAGGGTCAACGACTTATTTTTTTCTCACTTCTCTTCATTTCAGCCAGTCACAGACTACCTGAAACAGCAGAGATATAGTGGTGGGTAGCAAATATTCTCATTTATAAGTACATTCTTGGAAGTATAATGGTGAAAAAAATAGTTTTTAGCACATTAAAGTCGGTTTCAATATGACTTTAGAGTGAGATGCACGTTTAATATTCTCCTCCTGCAGGACTCAGTGTTTCCCCTTCCAGAGGGAAAGCTTCCAGACACACATGTGACTTTGGAGAAAGAAGATAAGGAGGTATTAATAATATGAAGACTTGTCTAAACTGGATTTTTTTTCTCAAGAAACAATCACCTTAAGACAAACTGAGATATCCACGTTTTGAGCCAACTACGCCCAGATACCAGGATAAGCCCTGACGGACTGAATAGACTGGATGGTGGCGCAATGATCCAAATGACTCAGATTTCTGCAGGATCAGACGCTGCAGTGGGACTTATCCTGTGTGTTTTTCCAACCTTTGACACATGCCTGACTTCGAGGGGTGCAGGGCAGCTAATCTCCTCTTTGGGAACCTGCTTGTGACTCATTCCGTATCCCGGGTCCGTCCTGTCCCTCCGCCAGCCGGACCGCAGAGGGACCACCTCATTCTGGGAAACTTACGCGTCTGGAGCGCAGCTACAAACGTCCTGGACTGGATCCTAAAAGTCATCCAGAGGAACTGACGCTGCCTCTGCCTCGGCGGGACATAAAGAAAAGAAAAACATGCGAAACCTAAGTCAGGGTGTCTCAGTCGATACCCACAAACTCAAACAGGGAACTCCCTCGACGCGTCCGGGCTGTTTCTCCGCTGAGCGCGCACTCATCCAGCATCCGTGATCATGACTTCGGCTCTGCCCCCCTCCAAGGCTCTCTACATCGGCATGGAGGTGGTGATCGCCGTTTCTTCGGTCATCGGGAACGTGATGGTGGTCTGGGCTGTGCGCATTAACCGCTCTCTGAGGGACACCACGTTTTGTTTCATCGTCTCCCTGGCCTTGGCTGACATTGCGGTCGGGGCTCTTGTCATCCCGCTCGCCATCACCATCAGCATCGGACTCCAGACGCACTTCTACAGCTGCCTGCTGGTCGCCTGCACGGTGCTCGTCCTCACGCAAAGTTCGATTTTGGCGCTGCTGGCCATCGCCATCGACCGCTATCTGAGAGTCAAAATCCCCATGAGGTAGGCTTAAAGGTGAATTCCTCTAGTTTTCAATATATTGTCACACAATTACAGAAGCCTTTGTGTCTGGACCGAGGACGCCACGCACCAGAACGGTCGCTCCAGTGTCAGAGTCATGCGTCCAGAAATGACTGTGAAATGTGGAGTAAAGGTGTGTGTGGTTATACATTAACAGAATCTGATGTGGCATTAATGGGATTAGGCACCTGTGTAATATCTTCAGGAATCTCCAGTGTGTTAGTGATAAATCTAGAAGACTGACAGCCACCTGGTGTTAGAATTCATCTTTCATTCATTCATTACCAGGTACTCTTGAGCACATTTCCAGCTCATTATTTCACCATAAGTATAAGCTGTGAATTGGAAAACAAGAGATGCAAATTTTATGATTTAAAAGGAACAGAAAAAGCAGCATTAGTAGTTATATTTCTATAGTAAACTAAACTATAATTGTCTTGGAATGCACAGGATTCATGTGGAAGTCATACATGTTGCATTTCCTCCCTTCTAAATTGGATTGGTTAGAAACTACTTTATCTTAGAAGGAGTTTTTTCTGTTGCGTGACACCTTATCTCGTGTGCAGAGGAGGAGATTTGGAAGTCGGGGGCATTTTCATCATCTTGCACTCCTCTTCAGATTTTTTTTTTCTCCAAAAAGCCTCATTTGACAATAACCCTGGAAGAATCTGGCAGAGAATGCATGATTGGTCAATAGGTTCATGGTGACTGGTTGATGGATTGCATAATTTGTCAAGTTGGCAACCAACACGCACACACACACACAAACACAGTCAGTAAACACACCACACATGAACACACAGCACACTCTGAGGGGGCATTAACATAGGTTGCGGTGACATTACCCAGGGAACACTGTATTTTATGAATACTATACAGTAAATGTGTTATCTATCAGTGTTCTGCAACATATCTCTGCCTTATTCATCATAGCTGTTGTGAACATGCAGCAGCAGATACATGTAGAGACAATAAACGGCAGTCAACAGTAAGACTTTCAAAAATGTATCTCCAAACCAAATATACAAGTAAACCTTATATATCATGTAAGAGATGAATGATTTCCTTGTTTTTCCTGTAAACTTACCAGTTTAAATCAGGCTTGGATCAGTCATACAATGTTCTCTTAGGCAGCACATTCTACAGAGTTACACCTCTGAGAAATTTCACTTCCACCTCACAGAGGATCAATTTGTGCGTCAGACTCCAATCTAGAAGAGTTCAGTCTTCAAACAGCAGCAAATTATATGTTACTGTCTCGTGATAATGTGAGGTAGAAATTGAGTCCTCCTCCCTGAACCACCCCTTGGTACTCTGGAGGGACACAGTTTAACAAGCACTGATTGCTTTTTATAGCTGAGGTATTCGGAAGCACACTGCCACGATAAGGACGGTCTGAGGTTTGTCCCATGCGTCGCTGTCGTGCCTAGCTGGAGGACACGATTTGCAGGTGGGAGATGAGGATCGAAACCCCCAGAGGGGAAGCAAAGATACACGGACTGTAATCAAATCCAGGAAGCAATTTTTGGCAGATGAACAGCTCATCTGTATGCAGACTGACAGCCAAGGTTTACAAGCAGCTGTACGAACAGTCCAGTACAAGGATTGAGGTAAAAAAAAAAAAACCTGACGTCACATGTGGGAAGACCTGCTCCAGACAGGGTTTCTTTTTCCCATCCTTTCATTCATTTGTCTTGTGTTGCGTCTGCCTCACCCTGGCTGACCTCTGAGTGTGTGCACTTGAGACATGGAGAACAGGGATAAGAGGGAAAAAGAGAGGAAATATTACATCTCTCAGTATGTCTTAGTGTGAGTTTAACCAGAAAGCGGTCGTGATGAGGGGAGAAAAATGTGCGTCACACGAGGCTCCAAAGCATCTCACATTATTTACTCATCCCTTTCATCTGACTGAGTCAGTTCCTACTCTTTAGAAAAACGACTGAAACAAAAAAAATAAAGAGCCGACCACAGGAATCTTGCGTGTCCATTTCACAATGACTAATTTATAGAGCTGTCCAGTAGCAGACTATTGTGTGGGAGAGACAAGACGGATGATGTCCTGTTAGGATACCAATGAATCGCCAACAGTTATGATAGGCCACAACTCCCACAGTTGTCACTTCTTAGAAGAAATGCTTCACTTGTTTTGGCTAGACATGTTTTTCCTAGAGGTGATTTCTTGATAAAGAAGACTGGACAGAGACACTGCGACTGCCAAGAAACACAGAGATCTGAAAGATTTAAAAAAGAGAGAGAATAACAGAGCAAAATCACCCAAACTGGTATAATATAATTCAGTCCAATAAACTGCAACTTTATAGCAAGACTGTGTAATGTTGGAAAGAGCAGATAACACATTCTTCCCTTGAAAAGTTGATTTTATAAACCATAGTCACTCCACTGCTCAGTCTGGTCTAACTTTAGCCAGATCTTTCTCTATAATGGACATTTCTGAACCAATTTGCTGACTCATGATTGGTATCCACCTTTGCTGCACACTCTGCTTCATCATTTTTAGTCATCACCTAAATGTCACTTGTGGGAACAGCAGTGGTGGAAGAAGCATTCAGATTGTTTACTTGACTGTACTTTTTTACTAAAAGTACCACTACAGCAACGTAAAAATACTCCACAATTCTTCCATGAAATTCCCACTTTTATAAGTATTAGCAGCAAAATATAGGATAAGTATTAAAGCAAAAACACTGGTTTGGTCTCTCTGCTTGATATATTTTTATATATGATATCATTAGATTATTACTAGAAAAGCATCAGTGTGCCAGCTGCATGTTACATGTTGCTGCAGATGAAGCTAGTTCGAACTACTTTTTTATATACAGAGCAGCAAATAAATCTGAAGTTCGGATACGCAAATCTGTTTTCGTTTTTTTTGGACTTTTTTGTTTAATCTTTGATTTTTTTGGTATTATTTATTGAAATTAAAAAACATGAGAAGGTTAGAGGGAAAATAACACTAATTGCTGGAGCTGTTAACAACTCATCACACATGCAAATGCAACCCGACTACACACTGCTTTTTGTAAGCTGTCAGACAACAAAAAGGTTGGAAACCACTGGTTTAGTCTTTAACAATGTGTTCTATTATAAAAGCTTGTTATGTTATCTGTTGTGTGAAATCTTCATCTTAAACATAGTAAAGCTCTCAAATAAATGTAATGGAATAGAAAGTACAATATTTCAGACTGAAATGTGAAAAAATCTCAAGCACTGAAGTACCTGACATTGTACTTGAGTACATTACTTAAATAAATGTACTTTGTTACTTTCCACTGGGAAACAGGGGATATTTTAACAGAACTCATAAAAATAAAAATTAAAATGTAGAACATCTAATTAGTTGTAAAAACACTTGCAGTTTGAAATTGGATTGTAAAACATGTGTAATGGAAAACTAAACAGCACACCCACAGTCGTGTTGTATCTGTCCACAGAGATTTTTCTCTCAATGTTTCATCTTCTCCCTTGTTGCCATAGCTACAAGCGGGTGGTGACCCCTCGGCGAGCCGGCACGGCTGTGCTGTTGTGTTGGCTGGTGTCCATCATTGTGGGCCTCACGCCCATGTTGGGCTGGAACAACCTGCAGCGTCTGCGGGACAACGGTTCCCTGGTCACCGATGACCTCCTGGTGACTTGTGAATTTGAGACGGTTATCAGCATGGACTACATGGTCTACTTCAACTTCTTCGGCTGGGTGCTGCCCCCTCTGCTGCTCATGCTGGCCATCTATGTGGAGATTTTCTACATGATCCACAAGCAGCTCAACAAAAAGGTCAGGCTTTCCTCTTATTGTGCGGAACAGATTTGCTTTGTTCGACATACAGCAATCTAAATTATTAACATTTCACTAGCTCGGACCACACCATCAATTTGAAGCTTCATTGTTTATTGGATGCAAATGAGTGTTATATTGGTGATGACTGAGATGAGCTGATGCGGTGTGGTGAAAAGCTTAGTCACGGGCCGGTGGACCCCCTAGGACAAGGAGAAAACAGGAGGAGGAGGCAGGAGTAAAGGGAGGGTGGGTGGTGCACGAGAAACGACAACAAACAAGTGGGAAGGGCAGAGTGGTATGTATAGACGTACGACAGGAAGGGACTGACTGAGATGTGGTCCTGCTCCTGAACCTCAGCTAAAGATTTTATCTCCATCTAAATTTGAACACTGACAATCATTTTCTTTATCTCTTTTAGGTGACAGCGAGCCACACAGACCCGAGCCGTTACTTTGGAAAGGAGCTCAAGTTGGCCAAGTCGCTCGCCCTCGTTCTCTTCCTCTTCGCAGTCAGCTGGCTTCCTCTCCACATCCTCAACTGCATCACCCTCTTCTGCCCGGACTGCAACAAGCCAATGTTCCTCATTTACATCGCTATCATCCTCACCCATGGCAACTCGGCCGTCAATCCAATCGTCTACGCTTTCCGCATCAAGAAGTTCCGCACAGCTTTCCGGAAAATCTGGAAACAGTATGTGCTTTGTCAGGATCCGGTTGGTCGTCTTCCCCAGAGAGGCAGCCAGAGAGGACAGAGTCATGAGAGGAGGCTCAGGCCGAATGATGATGACGATGATGATGTGTGACCTTTGAGCAACTCATTGGATTTGCTGTGCAACTGTCAAGTTTCACTACAATTGCTCACTAAAAGGAGAAGACTTTTTTTTGTCATGCTCGAAGGTTTACTGGTCAAAATGGCCTTAATGGCATCAAAGGAATGATTTCCTTCATCCAACACACTCCAAGAGGGCTGGATTACAAATCAGCATGGAGATCCTAAATCAGACTGATGCTGATGAGATTGATTTCTCCACTGGCTGACTAAAAGATGTCGATGTCATATGGGAAAAGGGGCTTCTTATCAGTTTCAACACCAACCTGTTGGACTTGAATCAGTAAGTGTATATTTGTAGCACACGTGGTACAATAGTAGTGTATGCTGTACTGTTTGACTCATTGCCTTTTTCAATGTGAATGATCTCAAATATTTATCCTGTTATGTGCTACATCAACATACTTCATTCTGTGGCCTTATGGAGAGAAAACTGAGGAACTGCAGTATTGTGTCGGAATCTTGCAAACCAGTTGTGGGCAAACTGGGAATTTGAGTACCCAGCTTGGTGCTTTGAGAAGGACAAGGACATGGGATGTTACTCTAGCTGCATGGAGGAGAAATGTTAAAATTGGAACCCAGGACCTCTGGTGAAACTCTGGTTTACAAATGGCAAAGTTGCATATTAACTCATCAAAGTTTTGGCCTTTACAGATGTGTGGAGCGTCACCACATGTGAAGGTTGTGCTTCTTACATTTCTGAGACCATTTGACTGACAAAATAACTAATACTAGATAATAGTCGTAGCTGAAAACAGCAGCAAAATTACTTGATGCTTCTCATGAAATATGTGTGAAAATGTACAATGAATAAAAAACACTGATCCAGCTATAGGAACTATATAACTGTAGCCACATCAGTATTTTCTTTAATTGAGAACTGTGAATCTAAGGCATGCTGGAGCTCCTCCATCTACTAAGCTCCATTTGATCTTATCATTTTAACCGTATAATGTACGTCTACTGCACACGTATCACTGGTTCCTTTATTTACAGGAGTTTTTACCTTTTCAGACTTGTATTCCTGATTCTTTGTGAGACAGATTGCAGGGGTGTAGAATCATCACGTCTTCTCATTTTTGGTACAGGGCTGACTTAAAGCCTTAAAACTAAGTGATATTTGACATGGTAGATACGTGTTGAGATGGGACTGCTGACACCAATAATATGTGTAGGATGTAACTAATATATGTATAAATGTTAATGGGAGATACTGTCTACAATTGATCTCATATCTGACATGTCCTCTTACAGCTGAGTGCAAGCAAAAATGTGAAAACTGTGCTTTTTTTGGATTTGGATCTTCTTCTTTCGTTTTACTTTCTCTACATGCTTCTCTGTATCAAGGCCATCAGTGGTGAGAGACCTTTTTTTTCCTACTGTGCACACATTAGTGATTGATTTCTGTCAGAGAGCAGCTACATGTGTGAATCAGAGAGGAGGTTATGAAGGACTCAAGGGGTGAAGTAACCAGAAGATGAGCCTGATGCAGCTCATGAACTCATCAAGAGTTTACACCTCTAAGGTTAAAACTGAGACCACACTCATATATGTTTGATTTTCTACAGAGTTGTAACATGTACAATACACACACACTACACACACACTACACACACACACACACACACACACACACACACACACACACACACACACTCTTAGGGCCAGAGGAGCACACTCATTAATATCGTTCTGACAACAACTGGCTCCCTGGCAACCTCTCTGCCATCGCTCACCCAGCAGCGCCCCCCCTCCTCCGCCCGCCTGAGAGCGTGCACGTGGGTGTGCACGGGGATTTAACCTGGGCGGAGCCGGGGGAGGGGAACGAGGGGTGCTAATAGGCTGAAATTAATCAACGCCGGCTGATTCGCTGTCTGGGGAATGAGTGGCGGGCAGCAGGCAGGAAGGCAACACATCCTGAATACTAATGGACTAATGGAGAGGGGAGACAGAGAAGTAGATCCCGTTACCTCTTCATGTTGTCTGTCAGGTCACAGGGATATAAGGTGAGGGGTTGAAATACATTTAAATGCAAAGATTTACACCAATATTGGCAGCAAATGTAAAAAATAGCCATCATGGGGCGAAATTGGAAGTCCAATCTTCGCTACATATTGGAATTTTATTGGAATTGTCTCAAACTCCACTCCTTAACAGTCTCAGATAAGACAATACTGGGACAACATCTGCAGTTTTAGTACAAGATAGAGTGCAAAGAGTTCTACAATCAAGTCTTCTCCACGCTAAGCTGGCTAAACTTGCAACCACATCTGTTCCGTTCTCTCTGTTTCGGCCTTTCACCTCCAAGAAACTGGAGCAAGAGGAGATTTCACTGTTTTCTCATGTATTATCATGTCAGTGTGGAAGAAGATGAAAACACCAAAGTCAAAGCCGAATTTACATGCAAACATGGCCGAAGCTCAGTGAACAGAAGCCCTGCTGCTTTGTGCGAAGAAGCGTAACAGGCGGCCAATCAGGAGCATTGATTTGTCCTTATCTGATTGCCCCCACAGCCACAGAGAGAGTACAGTAGTTGGCGGGACAATAAATTGAGCGCAGGTCAACGCTGATGACTGTGGAAGCCCGAGAAGGAACTTAGAGGGAAGCAGATTTACTGTTTTACTAAGTTACCAGCCATCGCGGTGGGTAATTAGGCCACAGAAGACTGGCTGTTTTGCTGGCGTTTGGCTCAGTGGGAGTTATCAGATCATATCCATTATCAGGAAACCAAGCGAGACTCTGTCCCCTAATGACCTCAATGGGCAAATGATGGAGGATTAGGAGGGAAAAAAGGTAGAGAAATAAATGTAGGACGTTTTTTATGGCTTGTTTGGTTAAAGGAATGTAAAGTTAAAGGCTAAAAGTTTATAGTTTTGGTTGAAAATGTTATATAAATATTAAATATGGCATCCTTGACTTCTAAATTGAGGTATTTTTCTGATTTGTCCAGTGAATGTGAGCATTTAGAAAGCATTTTATTACATATCTGTATTTGCCAGTGAGCCATTAAGACAAGAGGAGGCATAATGCTATATTAATTCCAATTCTGTCTCACAAAAATGATGTTCCTATACAACTAAAGTGCATCTAAATTACGTTTTTTGGGGAAACTAGATTACATTTGCTTGAAACGCATCACAAGTATGTTTAAAATCAACATATCTTTGCCTTTTCTGCTGCTCCTTTTCAGCCATCTGATCATATAATAGGACTCAAAGATGTACGCTGCACTTTAGCATCAAAATCTCTAACTCCTTATTATTTATGACGTTGTGACTTTTTTCTATTTTTTGATTGCTGCTAAAGAATGTTTTTGAGCCTTGAGGAACAGCCACTTTGCATTTCACTGCACAGACTCTATAAGCATGTGACAAATAATAACTCTTGAAATCTTGAAAAGATGGAGGAGAAGCTTCACACATGTTGTAAAAGGGTCATATTTAAACCTAAACTGAGCTATTTTTCCTAAACTTAACCAAGTAATATTGGTGTCTAAACCTAATCAAGCTCCTAGCAAGTAGTTAACAGTGTGAAAGTGTCAACTAAAGTGTGATATTTACCTAAATTTAACCGAAAAGCAAGTGAAAACTGAAAGTAAACGAGTGAAATAGTGTCACATGGGACTCATGGGTGAAAGCCATGTTTATGCAGCCATCTTTAAAGAGACATTGTGACTCTTTACAACTGCAGGCCTTTTCCTACAACATAACTTTTGTGGAGAAAGTACACCTATCAGGCATAACATTATGACCACCTGCCTAATATTGTGTTGGTCCCCCTTATGTGGTCAAAAATGCTCTGAACCATTGGGCATGGACAAGAGGACCTCTCAGGGTGTCCTATGGGGTCTGGCACCAGGACGTTGGCAGTGGATCCTTTGGGTACTCTGGCTTGTGCAGTGGGGCCTCTGTCAATCCAACTTGTTCCACTGCATCCTGTTGATGCTTGATCAGAATGGGCTCTAGGAAGTTTGGAGGTCAAACCAACATTTTGGGCCCTTGTCATGTTCCTCAAGATGTTCCTGATTGTTTGATGTTTTTGCCATGTGGTGGGGGGCATTTTCCTGCGGGGTAGGCTAGTGACTTTTGGGATTTCCATTTGCATGAGGGAGTGTTCTTGTTCTGGGACAATGTTTATTTGGGTGTCTAAGACTCATCAACACGGATGTTAAAATCCAAGGTTTTCCAGCAGAACACCACATAGTACTAATATGATCAATGCTATTCACTTCACCTGTCAGTGGTCAGAATGGAATGTTGTGGCTGATCCGTGTATCTCAACTACTACTTGAT
>OMNN01028496.1:0-14483 GCA_900302755.1 Chromis chromis | reverse complement strand
CTTAGGTTAACTTAACTCAACTTATCTGAACTCAACTCAACTTATCGCAACTTTACTTATGTCAAGTCAACTCAACTTATCTCAACTCAACTCAACTTAACTCAACTCAGCTCAACTTAGCTCAGCTTAACTTATCTCAACTTAACTTAACTCAACGTAAGTTAACTTAACTCAACTCAACTTATCTTAACTCAACTCAGCTTTACTTAATTCAACTTAACTCAACTTATCTCAACTCAACTCAACATATCTCAACTCAGCTTCTTATCTCAACTTATTTCAACCTAACTTAACTTGACTTAGCTTATCTCAACTTAACTCAACTTATCTCAACTCAACTTAATTTATCTCAACTCAATTTAACTCAACTTATCTCTCAAGTCAACTCAACTCAACTTATCTCAACTCAACTTAAGTTAACTTAACTCAACTCAACTTAACTTAACTTATGTGATGTAATATATACAGCAAATCTATTTGACTTTAGCAACATTTTAGCATGATATAACTGATGAAAGCTAAATTACATTTTTGCAGCAAAGCAGAAGAAGAAGGCAACTGGACTCTTTTTGATTCTTGAAGATGTTTTCTTCCTTCAACCAAGAGACATCTAGAATCCCCTGTGGTCATTAGCTCACATGGCTCCATGCATCATTAATGATCCACAACTCACCTGAATTAAGGTTTGTTAAGAAACCCAGAGTCATATTAATCAAGGTGTGAATGGTGGGGAAACTTCCTAGGGAGGATAGTGAGGATTGCATTGTATGAAAAAATGTAGAAATACTGTAGAAATAAGTCTCAAAGCCCCAATAAAACATTACATTTGGATTTTTGCCTGCATTAAAGTAAAATTCTACAACGTGTAAATGCCTTTTAATTAGATCTGTAATGCTTTAATGGTGGTTAATCTTTTTTCTGCTTTTTTGGGGGGGCTTTCTACTAACTCCTGAAGAAACTTTAAAGTTCTTGAGCCACTCAATGCCCCACTGTGTTCACCATCTAGCTGCCAACTGTGTCTGTCTCCTGAACAAGTAGTGTGCAGTAGAGTTTTATTAATGACTAAAAGCTTCCTGCTGTGGTCAAAAATGTTGACAATGCAATGTGAGTGAACCCAAACAGGAAAGTTGAAGACTGGGCAACTGAAACTTGCTATAAAACTCTGCTGCAGATTTTGTCGGTGTTTCTCGCTATAGGCAACCAACTGTCACATTGTTTTCACACTGTTATCTGATGATGAATCGTTATTGTAAAAAAAAAAAAAAAAAACAGATTGTAGCCACTTAAAGTTTTAGGTATGGGTCACAAATGGTACAATAAAGCACTTTAATAAGTGGTTTCCTTGCTTGTTTGTATCTTGGGAAGCACATGGTATTATACACAGTCTTGCTGACTACAGTAATGGCAATCTGTTCTGCACCCAAGCCCTGCAACATGAAGTATGGTGGCAGTAATGCACCATTAAATGCAACAATGTGCCAGCAAAAAGGCAGGAAAAATGGGAATATTCAAATATGTTTCATGAGGAAGGGAACATATTAGCTATCAACATGCAATAGTCTGTGTTTGGGTGAGAAACAATGAATATATACATTGTACACAACTGTGCTGTGACAAAATATTATTACTATTAAAAAAAGATTTGCTGTGGCGCTCTCCAAGGTGCTGATCCTGCTGCAGGAAGGAGGAAGGGAGCCAGCAAGTAACCTACTATGTCTTATCACTATCATGGCTCTGTACTTCCCATCATCTCTTGAAACTTTATGGCATCTTTCAGTTTGTTGTTTCAATTTTATGTCTCAGAAATTCACTGTTTTGGTGTCTCTCATAGTGTCCATTTTGGTCACATTAGGAAAAATACTACTAAACCTGTAGAAAAAGAGAAAAAGATAGAAAGTAGTTGAGTATAGTTGAGCATTTAGCAGCTTGAGAGCCAGATATTTTCCAGGCCGGTCTGGAAAAACAAGTGTAGCAGCACAAAATATAAATATTATTTTTTTCATGATATGGCTGAAAAATTGTGACGTGCTGATATTTTCAGGGGCTATTTTTGGGGTGAGATCCTCGCCAAAACTGTGCGTTTCGCAATTGCATGGTTGTATTTAAACGCAAACCATGATTTTTCCTAAACCTGACATATTAGTTTGGTGCCTAAATTTAACCAATTAGCTTTGTTGTACAAACAAAAGCAAATAGTGAAAACAGCCCTCAACAGTGACAAAAAAAAAGACAAAAACAGTGATTGAAAACAAAAGTAAATAGTGAAAACGGCTACAGACAACGAAAGCCAACAGCATCTAAAAACAACAGAAAAGAATGACTGAAAAGAAAAGTAAACAGAATGGAAATGACAGAGAGAGCAGTGACTGAAAGGACAGAAAACAGTGAATGACAACAAAATTGCAACCGGAAACAACAGAAAACAGTGACTGAAAATGACAGAGAACAGTGACGGAAAACAAAAGTAGGTAGGAAATGAAAATGACAGAAAGTGGCAACTGACAATAAAAGTAAACAGCAACCAAAACAACAGAAAACAGTGACTAAAAACAAATGCTATAGCAACTGAAAATGACAGAGAACAGCGACTGAAAACAAAAGCAAACAGCAACTGACAATGAAAGTAAAGAGCAACTGAAAGCAACAGAGAATAGTGACTAATAAAAAAGGTAAACAGCAACTAAAAACATCAAAAAAAAAACAAATAACAACCCAAAGTAAACATCATTTGCACAGGGGTATTTTCACTGAAACCACAATCTTTTCTTTTACCTAACCAAGCAGTTTTAGTGCCTAAACTTAACAAAGTAGTTTTGCAGCGTAAATGAAAGCAAAATGTGATTGAAAATGACAACTAAAAAATGCTCAAACACAGAATTCAAACTTGATTCTCCTGAACAGCTCCAGTTTTTAAAAAACTGTGAGTTATCAATAAACAGCAAAGAAAAGGATTCTGCTCCAGTTCTCATGAGTTAAACTTATTCACTCATCCCTGCGTAAATCCTGTGACCTACTCTCCACTATAGCTCTGCAGAAAAGTGAACTAAATATCTCGAAGAGGTGATCCGACACACACACTTTCTCCCTCTCACACTTCCTCTCGGAGAGTCTCCACAGAGAAAAGGAACTGCTCGCTGCTATAGAACACAGTGCGATGATGGATGCGGTAACTGCCTATATCGCCAAAGACCATCCATCCCAATTAACTGCTGTTGTGAGACATGGCAGCAAAATGCCACAGCATGAAATTTATAAAGAAAAGCCCACTCATAGGAATTAATTTACAGTAAAATGCTTCTGTACTTGAGCCTTCTCCCCCCCTAAATTATATGTAGGTATCCTATAAATAATAATAGAAGTTGTCTTCTTGTGTGTGTGTGCTTGTTCATGGGTTGTTAGTACTGATCAGAATGCAGAACCCAGATCCTCTCAGCCGTAACGCTCATCAGCAAGGCTATTGTCCTGGCTTTGTTGTAAATACAGCATTTTAAGGAGGATATGAAATCTCCCTTCTAATGTCTTACATCGTCCTTTTTTTCTTCCACATGCCTCCCTTTCCATCCTTCATGAACCCCCCTCCTGCTTCTTTACCTCCTCTCCTGGGTTGCTCATGTGAGCGGAGGCATTCTCTATTTAGTCACTCTGTGTATCTCAGAGGGAGTCCCCAGTGGAGAGCTTAGAGGAGGCCACGAACAGTGCAGAGAACAGGCAGGGAGGGAGGGGAGGGCTGTGGGTGAACTGGTAGGAGAGATGGGAAACGCTTTACAGCCCAGTCTGCCACTGACAGTGTAATTTCAGACACTAATAAAAAAGAGTTGCTGCTGGTACAAACACCAATCAGCTACAACATTAAAAGCACTGACAGATGAAGTGAATAACATTGATTATCAGGCTACAAAGGCACCAGTCAAGGGGAGATATATCAGCCGGCAAGTTAAAAAAAAAAAGGGTTAATCAGTCAGAGCATCTCCAAAACAACAAGTCTAATGAGGAGTCCCAGTATGCAGTGGTTAGTACCGACCAAAAGTGGTCAAAGGAAGGACAACCACTAAGCAAGAGGCAGGGTTAAAGGCACCCAAGGTTCTTTCAGGTCTATGCGGATCAATCACACAGAAGACCTACTGCAGCACAAATTTCTGAAATAGATAGAAAAGTACCAGAACACACAGTTTATCACAGCGTACACGGCTGTGTAGCAGCAGATCAGTTCAAGTGTCCATGCTGAACCTAGTCCACCACTGAAAGAAAGCATGTATGATGAGCACATGAGCATCAGAACTGGGCTATAGAGCCCAGATAAAAGAATGTAACATCTATGCATACCACTAATATGACTCCTGTCTTCTAAAGATCTGCAAACTTTTCCTCTATTGAGAAAATAGTTTGCAATCTTACAAAAAAAACAAGAGCATGGCTCAACACAGCTAATAAGCTATAAATTGATAACATTGTCCTCTATTCTAAGCTCTGTTTGATCTGTGCTGTATGAATTCTTGGTTCAATGGTCACTAAGGTCTTCAGAATGAAAACTAAATACTATGTATGACTACAAAGTGACAAAGATCTACTGCAGATGTAGTAATTATGATGGGAGCAAATACAGAGAGTCTAAAAGGCTGCTCAGGGAGGAGGCTGGGGTGGATGGATGGGTCAACCAAACATCTGTTCAATTTTAAGCTTGATGGTTCCTGAACCTAGCCTAGTGTTTATTATTGTAACCATTATGATGAAGAGCCACTAAGTAGTTGTTTTTAACAAAAAAAATGTTTCAAACCCTAACAAAGTACTTATTTTGGAATCAATCTTAACTTTGAGAACTTCTTTTGGCACACATGATCTGATGATACCACCATTACATGTACTGACAATCCAGTAACAAATCTCATTACAGGGTTGGACTCATTTGAATCCTTTTAGCAAAACAGTATGTGTTACATGTACAAAGTTGTTACAGCATTATGCATTAAAGGCACCTCACAGTTTCTGTTCCCCCCACATGTAAAAAGAGGCAGGACATGGGCTTCATTAATGAGTTTAATTCTCTGTATTGGGTCAGAAGTGAGGCTGTGTTCGTTTATCCTCGGAGTAGATCCACAATGTCATCCGAGTAAAGTTTTACTTCGCCCAACTTCCCCCCCTGCTAACTGCGGAGAGTTTGGCCAGAGCCGGTCCCGGGTATCGGAGTCCGGCCCAATTATGTCTGCCTGCCTCTGTCAGATTGTTTATACCTGGCTGCACATGTGTGTTTGTGGGGATGTGGAGGGTGGCTAAATTGCACAGGGGAGTGTATCTGTGTGTGCGTTCGCTGGTGTACCGGTTCATTTTTTTCCAGTGTGTGTGTGACTACATCTCACCACGCCAAACCCCCCACCTTCCACCATCCACACATCAGTCCTCCCTCCCTCTCCACTGCCATCTCTCTACCCGCGAGGCTTTTCCAGAGCACACGGCTAATAAAGTGGGCCAGGTCCGCGGCTGAGCACTATTTTTATCAGAAAGCAATTTTCAGGAGGTGCCCTCCGGTAAGCGGGTCCCAGCCGCCTCAGACAATGGAGCCATGACAAGGAGTTTCCCACCGCCATTAACCTGTGCTGAGCTACTCCCACATTCCCCAGTCCTCCAGCAGCACTGCCCAGCCACTGCAAAGACCTGCACCTTGTCTCTACATTAATAATAACACAAAACATTCTCTAATTTCTTGGTGACAAACTGGACGCATGGCAGATAGCTGAGAACTGCTCGAGTTATTTCCTCATCGCGTATGATTTAGGATTTGCAGACATGATGGGAGGTAAAGGTGGGGTGATGTATGGTGAGCAGATGAATAAAGGTACTGCAGAGGTGAAGGCGACAGGAGGATGATGAAGAGGAAGTGTGTATTGTTGGGGATGTGTAAAGACAGATGGATACACGCAGCCCATCTGGCCTCTTTTCTTCATACAGCTGGACTATTTGGCTCCGGCGTGAAAAAAGTTTCTGCTCATGCACGGCATCATCGCAAAGTCAAGCTTTAGTTAATGCTGATTATTATTGCCACTGAACTGCAGGAACGTGGAATGCTTGTACAGATGTAGGCCGCTTTTTAGGACAAAGATTAGTGTTTGTGCAGGCCGGTCTTTCCTTCATTACCATATTTCTTTATTCTATCGTATTATTAAATTAAATTGTAGACATTTCCATGTTATGCTGCTTTATAAGTCGACTCCACTGCATTTCAAAGGGAAATATTGTCCTTTTATCAGAGGAAGCTTTTACACACAACGCATTCTGCATAATTATGCTCCATTGTCATAGATTAAAAAGCACAATAGTATGATAAAGTATTTGAATTTAGCTCCAGCTACAGCTGAAAATGTTGCTTTTACATCTATGCTCAAGCAAAGCATAAAAAATACAATTAAAGACAACTATGTAAAGCAATTTTCTCATTTTCTGCACAATCACCGGTTTTGCTTTAGATACTACAGTGTAATTTGCCGCTACAATAACATACATATTTCTGAAATCTAATACTGAATGCATGACTTTTAGTAATTTTGTGGTTCCTTGAGGAAAGTGCAACCAGTTGTCAGCATAATATGACATTTATATCACCTAATAAAGTTGATAACCTCGCTAGTGAACAGTGGTTTATATATATAGTGTATTAGCTGTTGGGTTTCTGCAGGACTTTGGCCAAAATCTTGGATTGGTAAGATTTTTCCTGGTGTTTTTTTTTTCTGTATTTGGCAGTTGACAGACAGAAAATAGTTGCAGGAGAGAGGTGGGTATGTCATGCAACAGAAGTCCCCTGAACAATGCTACTTTTTCCGATATGAAGACAAACATTTCTCTGATAAAAATGCTAACAAGCAGTTTTACAGTTAAAAGGGTTTAAAAGATGTAATTGCAAGCTTCTATTATAATAAATTCAACAATTTTGGATTTTTTTTTGACTGGTGGTCAGACACAACAAGCTCATATAATAATAAACACATATCAGCTTTATCTATAAAATGGAGAAAATGATCAACAGATTATATAATGAAAAGTTGCTGACCTAAATTGTGTAGTACTTGCAGAGATGTTGTTAGCTAGCAAATACAGGAGGAAGTACTCTAAAAACAAGGAGATTAAGACATACAGCAATATTAGCATTCAGTTAAGATCATGTTTCTGCTCAACTCATAAGTTTAGGTCCATTATTCCATAAAGGTGAGAGCTGAGGTAAAGGAATAATGGTTTCAGTGCTGTTTGTTTGTCAGTCAGCAGAACTATGCATAGGCCAAATTTCATGAAATTAAATACATTTTTCAAAAATAAAATATATTTTGGTACATGTCTACATCATTTTATTTAAAAGTGAGACTTCTCTCTCTGGGTGCACTTGCACTTTACTCTAGTTTTAGCTCTATTTTGGTCTCCACCGACTTAAGAGAGAATTATTAGGCTTTATTGTTGCTAAAGCTATTGCTATTTGGTTTGGGGAAGATGATGTCTTTGTAGTCTGCTAAAACAAATATCGCAGAGCCAAAACAGTACATTTTGAGGATTGCAAAACCAAAACAAGAGGCTGAAAGCTACTACAATGCCTCAAACGCTGTGGACATCTTACATATTAAACATACAGTATACAACTTTAAGTTAGCTTTTAATGCAGGACTTTAACTGATAAATGATTATATTGTGATGTTTTAAATTGTACTCACTAAAACATGTCTCGTGGCTGTTAGGTGCTCATCCTCCCACGTCTGCACCTTGTATCTCATATTTTTAATCAGTGTGTGAGTCATATTTTCAAAGCTGTGCAACAAAACATGATCCCCATACCTGCCACCCGCATGTCTCTTGTAATTGCTGGGTGTTGCCCTTTACAATTAACAGTCAGCTGGGACTGCTGTCACTTTTTGGCACCAGGACAGTTTTACTGAGGCAGCGTTAACATGGACGACATCACTTGATTGGTAAATAGGGAGATGCAACAACAATTTTTTTGGTTTTCTACACATTTCTACATTTTTATATGTAGTCAAAGGTGAAGATGGTGAATTAAATAGTGGGGAAGAATACAAAAAATGTGAGAGGGGAGGAGGTTTTCAGGACAAGGAGGTGGAGGACAAAGGGAGACGAGGGGGGAAAGGAGAACAGAGAGATAGAGGACAGAGCTAGGACAAGGACTGCAGATAAGGGACACATCAAGACAGGGATATATATTCTGAATAAAAGAGGTTCACGGGGTGACAAAAAAGCAAAAGGAGGAGGCAAGGAGTGATGGAGGAAGGAGGGGAGGGAGGAAAAAGACAAACCACAAGAGACGCCAACAGACACAAATGGCTGGACAGGGAGCAAGACAGACTGACAGGCGAGTAAAAGCTGTACAAGTGAGACGGGGGGAGGAGGAGGGGGGAGATGAAGGGAGATGGAGGGGTGGAAGAAAGATGAGCATGGCGGCGGTTGTTGCTCCCAGAGGAGACGTTACGTTCGCTCCGAGTCTGGGCCTGTCAGACCATCCTTCTCCCCTTCTCCTTCCACCCCTCCGGCATCCTCCCATCTTTCCCTCCTCTCGACACAGTGACAACAATCAGGCCTGTTTTACTGGTGCTAAGATCCAGCCTGTCCGGTCAATCAAACAGGCCCCTTTTATTCTCAAGGAGTTTGTGGCGCCCTGGTGTTGAATACAGATCCCCATACAGTATGAATACTCACCGCATGTCCAAGAGAGTCAACAATTTTACATCTGTAGCTGCTTTTCACTCAGTTTTCGAACTCAATTTCCGAGCTTATGCGTCCCATTTGAAACAAAACCACATTTCTTCACCGCGCATTTTTATGGAAATGGAAGAAAAACCCCGATGCTTCGCGGCGACTCACCCCTCTATTCTCCTCCTCACCTCTATTATCATCTCGCTTTATCCCCCCCGAAACAAGAGGCTCATGTAAGGACAAAGAGGACATTTGCTCCATCATTTAGCCCGTCACTCCCACTCCCTTGTTTATCCTGCGCACAACAACTCCCAAATCCACACTTTAAGGCATTACAAGTGTGTTATTTTTCCTATTACAGCGGATTACTTTCTGGTTACATATAAATATAGCGTTTTTTTTCTCTCTCCCCTTCTCCTTCTCTGCTGACTGCTGAAAGAAACACCAAAGGGTTGTTTGGGTGATCTTTAAATATCTCCCAGGGCTGCCTACTTCTTCGCTGAGGCAGGTAAATCGACGCTCCGCAGAGAAAGATTCCTCCTCCGTAAAAGTAATTCCTATTTATTTTTCTACCTCGGAGCTGCTTTCACCTGCCGGCGTGTAAATGTGTGTGGCTGTTTGAGAACGTTTCGTTAAATGAAGCCAAAGAGCAGAGTTGGGGGATTTATCGTACGGCAAGTGATCAATTATTCATGTTGTGTGTTTGTACAGGAAATGCCACAATGTCAACTAAAATAATCAATGTCATGTCCTGTGCGGGGGAATGCATTGTGTTTTAACGTCCAAATGAAATGCGATGTGATGTTTTTAATGTTTGAAAATATGAACTTTAATGGAAATGCACACATTTTTTGGACACTGTGTGTAAAATTCTATGCTACACTTCTGACCTGAGTGTGTCACTTTTCAACAACCAAACATAGAATTAGGGATTTAGGCCATCTACCTCTTACATCCTGCAATCATCAGTGTTGTTATGCTTGTGTTCCACTTAGAAAACCACTTGACATTGCTTTTTATTTTCAAATCTGTACCACTTCACACTCAGTGCTGTGTTTGACCAATGCTGAGCACAGGCCCAAGGGCACAAAACAAGACTTGTGTGACCAAAAATGTGACATTTAGCAGGTCTATCTTGGTGTCTGCAGGATTGTCCATGTAGATAAACTAAAATCTGACATTAGAACGCCTTATTTCTCTCTTTTTAAAGTAATTTTTGGTAACGCATCTGTCTGGTGTAACTGAGTGGGGACTAGAAGCTTCTCTGTGCACAGCTAGCGTCTACCTATGCATGTGAGGCATTTAGGAAACAGCAATAACAACAATTTGCAGCATCTAATGATAGTCTGCATGTTAGGCCATTAGGGGATGTCTATAAATTGTAGTGTTTACCGATGCAAGTGAGGTATTTAAGGAACATCAGTAAATTGTAGCATTAACTGATAGTCTGGGTGTGAGGTGTTTAACTGACATCTGTATATTTTTTGAATCAGAAAACAACTTGGGTTGCATTCTCCCACCTCTAAACCGTATGAGTCTCTGCATGCACCACGCATCACCACAAGTAAATACTCAATCTTGGGGAAACAGTGAGATAAGACAAAACAGGCAACATTAAGCATTGCATTTATTGCCAAATGTGTGACCAAAGCATCCCCGGAAACAGCTCTTTTGCTGTCAGAGCATTGGTGTGAAGTGAAACACAAAACAAGACTTGTATGACCAAACATGTGACATTTAGCAGGTCTATCTGTGTGTTTCCAGGATTATCCAGGTAGATAAACTCACATACTGTTTCAGCTGATGTAAATCTGACACTAGAATGCCTTATTTCTCTATTTATAAAGTAATTTTTGGTCACATACCCATGTGGTGTAACTGGGGACTAGAAGCTTCTCTGTGCACAGTTAGCATCTATCAATGTGAGGCATTTAGGAAAAAGCAATAACAACAATATGCAGTTTCTAATGATAGTCTGCACGTTAGGCCATTAGGGGATTGTCTATAAATTGTAGTGTTTACCGATGCATGTGAGGCATTTAAGGAACATCAGTAAATTGCAGCATTAACCGATAGTCTGGATGTCAGGTATTTAGGGGACATCTATATATTTTTTGCATCAGAAAACAACCTAGGTCGCATTTTCCCACCTCTAAACCGTATGTTTCTCTGCATGCACCACCCATCACCCCAAGGCTTTTGCCATCGGAGCATTGAAATTCCTAATTAAGACGTTACAAAAAAGCACAAAGTCTTGTCATGTCAGGAGTCAGAAATGATAATATAATTTACCACTGCTTATAATATAGCCAAAGAAGTTTATTAACTTAGTAACTTTTATTAACTTTGAGGGCAAGATCATCTTTCCAGACCTTCCTCCTCCCCATTTCCAAACCACATCTGGGTGTCCAGAGCATCTTAGCCAGTCTCTTTTAGCCACCTGCTAACTTTCCTGCACCACATCCAGCGTCTATGATGTCACTTTTTGCTGTTTACTTTCATGTAATCTCTCCTTATTGAACTTCAAAATGTGTCCATGGGTTCTTTCATTAAGCCACACATGCCTAAAACCTGCATTTTTCCTAGTGGACCCTGGTTAAAAATCTTGTTGTGTCACTGAGCAAGAAACCAAATAGTTCTGTAGCTCCCCATGACCTTTAATCTCCCCGTGGAGGAATCAGAAAAAAGAGAATTTCTCTATAGGCATCACTGACCTTGACTCCAAATTGCTTCATAACTCTGTCATTCTCTAATCACTTATTTTCTTTCCTCCTTTCTTTCATGAGGCTGCATTTATTGACCGCTTTCTCACACATTATATAAGATTAAACCAGAAAATGAAAGGAGAAAATGTGATAAAATCTTAATAACGTCTGTCTTTCAGGGTGTTTAATTAATTGGCAAGATAAACTGAGCTCACCACAAATATTTTAATGTATTTAAAAGGTGTCATCATTAAATTAGATTAGGTGATTAAATTAAATTCCAGTGATCCATGTGGGGAAAATGAGCAGTGGCAGCAGAGTGCGGAATAAAAAATGAGAACAGACCAAACAGAAAATACTGAAGAAAATTACAACTAAGGAGCTTCAAATGAGAATGATACAACTGATAAATAAAGATGGATGATGGGGGGCTGGGGAAGGCCGAGGCAAGAAAACTACTTTTCTCCTCTCTCGCTGAGCCATTACAGGCGGATTCGCAGCTGGGAGGAGGTGTTTCATTTTCAAATCCTTTAAATAAGTGTTGTAATTATCTGCTTGTGTGTGCGGTTGCAGAGGGCAACACGTCTGCCACAGAAGCCCATGAAAGATTAATGCCGGGTAGCCACTGGAACACTGCCGCAGCCGGTGTGAGCCTTTGTTATTTCTACAAAAAGGTAAGGAAGGAAACACCTCTACACTGTGGATACATGCTTTTTTTCTGATCCTGCTGGAGAAAACTCTGATCGCACACTAATGAAAAGTGCATTAGTGTGCGATTGAGGTGAGCTTGAGAAAGGGAATCAAAAGAATGTAACTTTCCACCTTGTTTCTTAGAAATCAAGAACAAATATATTACGTACATCACAAGCCATACATAATGACACTAATGTTTTCCTACTCTTTCCCTTTTTACAATTCAGTGCACACCCACAGCAGCTAGGCAGCATAATTACATGTTTTATGGTTGCGTTTAGACACTTGAACCATGACACACAATGTGTTTATTCTATTAACATTTAACTGAAGCAGTTGTCTCACTAATCCTAAATTGCGTGCAGGAGATAAATGTGGGGCTTTAAAAAGATATGTTAATCAAGGAATGTAATCCAGGCAGCAGTGATGTTTTTTCTCGGAAATGTATATGGCAAAAAAAAAAAGTTTTTATAAAGATCATGTGTAGGAGACAGGGTTTTCACTGTAGACAACACTTTAATATTCTGTCCAACTGTAGGTAGCAGAAACAAGCAACACTGAAGTATTGTTGCCTTAAAGACTCTCTAGCTTGTTAGCAAATGTTTGTTTATTTAAATAACCCAAGAGTTACAGGACAATAATGGCTTTCCTTTGGAGTTGTGTTTGTGTTCACATGGCAAATTTAAGTCCAATATTTAAAAAAAATTTTTCACTCTGTTGCACTTACACACTGTATATTAAAGATGGACATCCTGAATTCTTTCTAGCAGCCAGCAGGGGGCGACTCAATTGTATTGAAGTCTATGAGAAAACAAGCCTACTTCTCACTTTATTTGCTAACTCAGTAAACATTTTCCTCATAAGTTTATGGTCTCAATTGCTACTTTCAAGTCTCCTTTAATACGACATAGTGTTCATTCTGTAAATTATGGTCACATTTAGCAGTAAATAGACTATAAATTGCTACTTTACGACTTATATTGATATTAGTTAACTAATCATCACTCCATCATGTAGATCACACTGCTGTGGAGAGATTCATAATGTAACAGTTTATTTTCTGTGGGATGCTGCAACTTTGTTTGTTTTGTTTTAGACTTCATCTTTTAAATTAAGGCATTATTTTTTATATAATTCAGTAACCTGTTGACTTAATCTATTCCTAATGTAACCAAGGTGATTTTAAGGTGAACAATAAGTGTCAGTGGTTAAAAACGGTTTTATTGGAATGTGGCAAAACGTCCACTGTATTCCATTCATTTAACAATTAGATGGTGAATATGGTGGACTATTTTTAAAAAAAAATGTTTACAATGCTAACAATTGCCTGCTTCACCAGGAAATGAGACTAGTGAAATCGTGGACAGTGAAACCAAAACGATGAGCTGAAAGATGCTGAAAATAGAGTTTAAGTGAACTAGTTGGATAGTGATTTACTACGAGTGAACCTTTTAATGCACAGATAGTCATGTGATAAGTTATTGACATAAAAAAAAAACATTGATTATTGCAACTTTAAAGCAGAATATCAGCATTTTGAGCATCATAACCTTCAATCCAATTGGTTTGCTACCTAAAGACTGACCCTTCTTTCACTTTTCGTCTTCCTGCAATGCAAATGAAACTTCCCCACTAACTGACAGTCATTATCTCAAACACATCCCTCATTATGAATCTTTAAAGGAAGCACACATAACAAATTAAACAACAACAGAGTTTTTGGTCTTTTCCCAGTTTCCAAAGCGAAACTGAATTTGTAACCACTGCCTGAAATGGCAAATGTAATTCTACAAGTTGAAATCTCACACCGAGGTTACTTTATTGACCGCTTCCTAAACCCCCCCTTACCCTTCAGGGGATGACGCAGGGGCCTTGTTCCCAGCACATGCTAACGGTTGCATAACAGGATGTTAAGACTCCGCACTGCCTCTCTCCGGACCCCGAGGACAACCAACGCAAAACATGCCTTCCTCCTCTATTTCTGCTCTCCGTCTTCTTCTCCATCGCTCATATTTGCACAGAACAATAGCTGAGCAACTAGTTTAACGTGAGACTTGGGGGGAAAAAATGCCTCCTCCTCTCCTTTGTCCTCCCTCTGTTCTCATCTCTGAGGGATTTTCTCAAACGTTGCTTCTTTCCTCCCTCTCTTTTTTTCCCTGTGGTTATTTCCCTTAGTGAAAATGGGTCACCTTTCTTCTGTCAGGAGAATGCCTGGGTAAGTATAACCTCTGTATCTGTGTGTGTGTGTGTGTGTGTGTGTGTGTGTGTGTGTGTGTGTGTGTGTGTGTGTGTGTGTGTGTGTGTGTGTGTGTGTGTGTGTGTGTGTGTGTGTGTGTGTGTGTGTGTGTGTGTGCATTTCGTCTTCACACACTTGATGTGACACATTGAGAGAAACAAGAGGTG
>OMNN01028494.1:9352-36053 GCA_900302755.1 Chromis chromis | reverse complement strand
GAAAATACTGGGGGAAAAAAACAAATTTTTATTAAGTTTTTATGAATATAATGTTCCATAAATGAGGCTATGACTGATATATGCACAAATCTCCTCTGTAATAACCTTCAGAATATAGAAGGCGAAGAAAACTGGAAACCTTGGTGAATATATGCTGCCGAAGTGGAGATTTCTGCCTCACAGTGTGACAGCCAGCTTATTTGTACCTGTAGATTTCAATCATAATACATATCTTTAAAGTGTGTTTTCTCAAAATGAGCTGTTGGTCATTTGTTGGTGCCATGATACACTTCCACAAAAATGTGTTGTGAAGCTCAGACACTGACAGATCTCTTTTTCACTGCCTGAAAACACCTGCTTCTAATTTCACCTTCAAAGTAACTTCTAATCCTAGACAATTACTTATTTTTGCCACTCGCAGATGTGTAATATGGACTCATTTGTTTAATTGAGTTCTTTTGATCTACTTTGTCTGAAATCTGATGGTCATATTTAAGAAGGAATATAGAAGATTCTATCAGGTTTACAAACTTTCAAGCTACACTGCATTTCAATAAGGCCCACATCTTCACTCTTTAGTTTTCCTGTTTCCTTATAGTTCCTCATATTCTGACTGACCTACCCCAGAACCTGGTGAGGGGCGACTTCAGGCTGATGTGGCCCACGCTGCAGGTGTAGATGTCGCTCTCCTGCGGCGTGAAGTTCAGGTAGGATGTAATGCGGAAGCTGAAGTCGCTGTTGGAGTAGTACTGAGTCTGGCTGACCTCGCTCTGGTCTACCAGCTGTCCGTTCTTGGTCCAGGTGAAGTCGATGAAAGGCGGGTGGAAGTTGTTGACGAAGCAGATGAGAGTGTTGGGCACCCCAAGCTCCATCTCCTGCTTTGGGTAGATCTGGGAGGAAGGACTGGCTGCAGATGATTGATGTTTGACAGTATGTGATTATTAAATCTGTTTAAAACCATAGGCATTATTGCACTGCTGTAGATTTCATACAAGATACACTGACTCACATGTGTTTTATTTTATCCCAAAGGTGCAGTTAGTCTACACCAGCCTTGAAAACCTTTATTTTTTAGCACATGCCCATAAATCATTGTCACAAAGTTGCACAATAACATTGTATGCATTTGCATTAAGCTGTATTTTAATTGGAAGTAAAGGTGAAAACCCATGTTGAACAGTTCTCGCCTATTCCAGATTTTCAACAAAGACAATTTGAGCTGAACCAGGAAGACATATCAGCACAGACGCATATATCAGTGTGGTGGAATGCATGACAATTAATGGCAGCTCTCCAGCACGGGAAACAAACAGCGAGAGTCACCTTAACCTGCGCCGACAATGTAAGTGTGATAATACATCCAGAGAGGTTAATTGCAGCTCACAGGGGTTTTTCCTGCTGCTACCTGCTCTTCTCTCAAGATTACACACTCTTCTCATTAACTTCTGTTTAATGACACAGCTCACCGGTGCAGAAGTTTAGTTCCTGGAGGTTGGCTACTTCCAGTTTGGGAAAGATGCAGCCAGGAGCATGACTCTTGGATGCTCAATGATGTTTTTATCTTCTATTTGCAGCCTTAACGCCTCGGACGGGGATCTTCTGATTATTCCTAAATCCTGTTTCACAACTGTAGACAGCAGTGGGCAGTAATGGAGTAAATGTACTTCAGTATTAGGCTTAGGTACAATTTTAAGAGACTTAAGGTACTTTATATTTCTACTGCACTACATTTATTTGACAGCTGGAGTTATTTTGCAACTCCAAGCAGTTTCTGGGCGTTTTTCTGCTTTTACTCATTGTGGACTAATTTTTCTCTGCAATATAAAGGCCTGCATGTCTTTCCAAGTGCCCACAAGTGTGACCAACATCGATGAGAAAAAAAAGGGGGGGCTCCACATGCTATAGATTGGCTCTTTGAATTGGCCTGTTTACAACCTCTACAAACACACTAATCTGTACATCAGCCCTAAAAAGATGTTTCACCATCCTGAATGTATCTTCCAACAACTTGCTCCTCTGTATACTGTTTTTGAGCCATGCTGCATTTAATCCATTGATCAGGTATGTTTTATTTCCCTGTCAGTCTCTCTAATTCGTGTCTATACTTGTCTATTCCAATTGTGCCGTTTCCTTTGAGGTTGCAGGATGTTATATTGCAGTGAAAAACAAGTCCACAAAGAGTAAAAATGTCCAGAATCTTCTTTGGTTAATCTACAAATTTCAAAAGAGAGAAGCTACCTCACCTATGACCTCTGGAGGACTTTTCTCTCCCTTTATGGCGCGGGGGATGTTGTACCTGCAGGTGCCCAGGGACACATATGCATCTTCGGCCAGGCCAGGATCAGGGCTCCACTGCTGTTCAAACTCTGGCAGACGTGGAACAGTCAGATAGATGACAGGGTCGACATAGAGGAGCTGATCGCCGTCAGATTCAATATCAAACTGTCCATCTCCCGGAACATCCCTCTGACAGAAGGTCAAAAAGCGGAGCAAGTGTTTACCTGCAGGAAAGACGTGGCATACAGGTGTTGGCAGTTTGTCAGTCTGTTTAAAGCAGCTTCTGTGAGTAATGTGGTGTCTGTGATGTGCTCGAGCTAAATATGGCCTGAAATCTCAAATAATGAGGAGCGTTAACACCATGCAAGCTGTTCCAAAAAAATGTTTGGCTGCAGTGTTTTTTGGCTCCGTCGGTCACTGGCAGGTAACCAACCATGATTCCTATTGTAAAATGTAGCTGGCTGGACAAATATTTAAAGGAGGAAAAAAACAGTGACATCGTAGAACACAGAAAAAGTCAGAAAAAGTCTATTTTGTAGACTGGTTGTAATATATGGCTGATCAAAATGTACCCAGTTGTAAGTTTTAAATTCCATGTGCACTTTAAGCCCATCTTCAATGAAATTACAACTATATTGTAAATAAATTCTCTCCCTTTAAAGTTCCTGATATACAAAAAGAATTACCTTGACAGCATTGTAGAAGCCAAATAAGCAGAAACACTGAGAACACCTTCATTATTGTTGGCATTTTACTTCTTCCAAACATCGAGTTGAACAGGTTTCACTGCTGGGCACCACTTGATCTGAGGGAACTTCCTCATAAGTACACCAGTTAAATCTTTTGTAATTCAATATTTTCATCTTATAAACAATGAAGAAGTGCTTATAGACAAATACTTGCTGCCACCTACTGGGGTAAAGTGATAATTGCAATAAATTAAACCTGTTGGAGAAAACAGACATTTAGGTTTTTGTTTGCACTACAAATACCATATTTTGTGTGGTTTTACAGCTATTAAATACCTTTTTAATCACAAATAATGGGTGATTTGTGCTCCTGTGTTAGCTTAAGGCATTGATTTCTATCAAAAAGTTGAAAAAATAAACAGATTACTCAGAAAAAGTGGGGAAAAGGCTATGACAATTTCTCTAAGCCAGGTATGTTTTTAAAAAAAAAAAAAAAAAGCATTTCTCCAATCAACTGTTAAAATATGTGAATATAAGGTTATAAAATCTGAAAATCATCATATTTGAGAAGTTTAGTCAATAAAACAAGAAACAAGTAGGGAAAACAGGCCATCACAGTTTCCCTAAGCTAGGGTTGTTGTCTGCAAGTTACTTTTGTGAAACCTACAGTTAAAATATTCAAATTCAAGATTTAAAAAGCAGCAAATTTGAGAAGCTGAAAGCAAGTAATTCAGTAGTTTAGTCCACAAAATGTGAGATAAAAGTAAGGAAAAACATGCCAAGACAACCTCTCCAACCTAGGGCTGCTGTTCAACAATCAACAATTAAAATCTGTAAATGTAATTCTTTTACAAAGCAGCAAATCTTCACACAGAGAACACTAGGAAAACTGGATATCACAGTTTTCTTAAGCTAGGGTTGTTTTCAAATCACTTTTGTGAAACCAACACTTCAAATGGATGGCAGTATGCACAAGTGGGCTAACCCAAATTTTGCTGTTTTGTAATAATGGCGTAAAATGGATCTTTGTTACCATTAAATGATTTAACTATTTTATGACCAAACGTGGGTTAGCCCACTTGTGCATACTGTCATCCAAATATTCTCATTAAAATTTTGAAAAAACATCAAACCGTAACAGATTATTCAAAAGTCTAGTCAATAAAATGTAGAAAAAATGTGGGAAAACCAGGCTATCACAATTTCTCTAAGCTAGGACTATTGTTTAAAATTGTTTTAGTTAATATACTCAAATCAACCACAGAATTAACAGGTTATTTAGTAGCTTAGTTAATAAAATATGAGATGAAAGTGAAGAAAACAGGCCATCACAACTTCCCTTAGAGCTGCTGTTTTTAAATAGCTGGAATTGCTTTTGCTTAACAGCTGAAATCTCTCCTCAGCTTGTGAAAGTCCGTAGTTGGACATAAGCCTTCCCCCGTTCTCTCCACCTTTGCCGATCTTGTGCTGTCCTGTGCCAGTGTCTCTCCGTTCTGTCGAGGTCGTCTCACCATCTTGTTTTTTCCTCGCCCTTTGTTTCTTGTGTGACCCCTCGGCGTCCATTGGGTGATCCTTGTCGTCCAGCAGTTGTCAGTTATTCTCGTGAGGTGGCCTGCCCACTTCCATTTGAGTTTACTGTTTGGAGAATGTCTCTGACTTTGGTTTGATTTGATTTGAATTAGGAATTTAAAGAAAAAGCAACAAACTTAACAGATGAAAGCCTGGAAATAAAGTGGGGAATGCAGAGCTGAAACCACACAATGTTTAGTATTCTTGCATGATAAATCTCTTAAACAAATGATCAAAAAACTGTCAAATCACTAGTGAAGTTCGGCAATACATCCAAAGTCTTTACATATAAACTTTACACGTCAAACCCAAACAGCCACACAAAACTCCGATTTGTTCTACAGAAGAGAATATTTTAATAAACACAGCTGTCAAAAGAGCAGGATGCTTCCGAGAGGCAGCAACCTGCTTGACCAGAGGCAGCGATGCTCGTGTGAACGCTCTTCAGGAAACAACTAAGACAGTTAACTGGAATGAGAGATAACATGTAAAAAAAGGAAACAAGGGAGCTGAAAAGAAGGAGACTGAACAGCAGAAATACAACAGTTTGTGCAACAGCAAATACAGTTGAAGTATATACAAGCATATCTTTCACTGAACATTCAACAGCTTCAACTAATGCATCCACTATGAGGACTCTCCTATCGCTTCACGGGAAATTTGTAGTGTTCTCAGCTTCAGTTTGTTCCTGTAAGTGCCGAGCAGCCAAAAGATTTCTTCAAGAAACCTTCACTGAGTTTTCAAGTGTTATACGTGTCTTTGAGAATGCAATGCTTCAGATGTTCAAGAGGTTAATGTGGAAATTAGAAACCTGCACAACAATCTGGTAACATTCAGCCGCCTGTGTTCAGCTCAGAAGTAGATGGAGGTAACGGAGAACAACATCAAAGCCGGTTTAAGTAGATTTCAAAATACTGAAGACAGTATTTCCATTAGTGTTTATAGGACGAGTCAGTCTTAAAGTGGCTGGTGGGCTTTTAGGAAAACAGTGCAGCCACAAAATCAGTACAAACTGAACGAATATGGAACTTAACTGCTAAACTTTGTAATTACATTGTGGTAAACTGTTACTCTCTACTGCACTATTAACCCACCTCTAAAACAGACTGCAGCAAACTGAGAAGAAGAAGAAGTTGTGTAAACATAACAGAGAAGTGATCAAGAGCTCAAACTGTAACCAACTTCAGATATTGACCTGAATATGGAAGATACCATACTTTCTTATATCCTGTGAACATGAGAAGGAATCTTAGATCTCCAAAACAACACTGGATCACTCCAGTTATCACCAACAATCAGGATCATTAAGGCTGAGTCTAGGGGTTCATCTAAAATTAAGTGTGGCAGAAGGCCAGATGTTAGAAAAGCAAGGCTTGTGACCGAAAAGGTTGCTGGTTCAAATTCCAGTAATGTCTGAGGAAATGTGGGTGAAGAAAACAAATAACACTCTTCCATTCCTTCACCAGAGGACACAGCTTAAGGCCAGCCAAAGCAGATTTGGAATAAGGCCCGTCTTTCCACATCCTTTTTTTATTACTCCACTTCCCTCTTTGGGGGATCACCATAAAAATCTTCTTTATAAAAGAAACATAAATTTGTACAAGTATTTACAAAGGGAGGGAAGGGGAAACCAAGGCATTTAGTGTTTGGGTTCTACGATTATCCACGGAGACGTTTCTTCACGTCCCTCAGTCCCACATTCAATATTATAGGAGTTCACTTGGAGTGTTTTTTTTTTGCCGCGGTGTCTAATATCTCAGCCAACTACTGTTTCAGGGTTTGATGTGTCCTGGGCCAGCCCAAGTCCCTGAGTTATTAGTATTTTGCTTCTTGGCCTTTTGCTAACAATCTCAACTGGAGTCTGAATCACTGGTGTCTGAGGAAGAGGATGAGGAGGAAGAGGAAGATGAGTCCGAGCTGGAGCTGCTGCCGCTGAGGCGTGAGGGCTGGGCGTGAGTCTCCACAGCGCTGGGCTTCTCCACTGAGGAGAGAGGAGCAAGAAAAAGAAAATTAAATCATTTTAACAGTTACACCTGGTTGAGGCAGAAAGGAAAGAGAGTTAGAGCTTTTCTCAGTTGCTTTGGCACAATTGCCCAAATACTGTAGTTCTCAATCCCTACATATTTCTTGTTTCTGTTACAGACAATTCATCTTCTCTTTTTACAAGCAGTCCAATGATCGACTATGTGAGCCACTGTTGCTAATGCTCTGTAAACTGACTATTTATCGCATCATTATTTATTGATTTTAGGGACAAAATATTTTAACACTGAAACAAACAGAACACTGCTTTCCCTTCCATGTTGTGTCACTTGTCTTTGCTTTAAAATGAGACTTAATATAATACGTAATACCACTGTGGGCCCTTGAGCAAGGCCCTTAACCCCTGACTGCTCCCCGGGCGCTGCACCGCGGCAGTCCACTACTCCTAGTATGTATAGTTAAGGTTAACTTTGAATAGGATGGGTCAAATGCAGAGAAGGTATTTCCCCAAGGGGCTCAATAAAGGTTAGATTATTATTATTATTAATGTACTCTTGACCTAAATTTAGTCCATCTCATAAAAAATAAACTATAAATAAAGCTGTAACCAAAATTGACATCTGATTATCAATAGACTCAACAATTTACAGATGTTCCATAAATGCCTCACACGCAGGTCGCAGTAGATGCTAGCTTTGCCAAGATGCCTCTAGCCTTCCCACTCAGTTATTGCAGCGCAGCAACTCATAGAGGTGGGCGACCAAACAATAGGTTGAAAAGAGAAATAACGTGTTCTAATGACAGATTTACCCAAACTGAAACCAAGTGACTGGTCTGTTGTCTCTGAGCAGTGCATTTGAAACATCATTACTGCGCTTAAACATGTTCTTGTAAGTGTGAGGAAACCCAATTTGTAGTTAATATTCAATTAATTGTGCAGCCCTTGTTCTGCATCACTATGATAAGCCATCTGTCAAAGCAATTTTTTACAAAAGTTTCAGACTCTGATGACAAATAAATCTTCAAATTCACTTCAACTATGCCCCCTTGCAAACACGCAAGTGGAAAGTTACAAACGCATAGTTATTATACTACTTAGTCCAAAAAATAACAACAAAACAAAACAGTTCTTTATTGAAAAAAGTTTTGCATATAGAGGATGATGATGTGCGAGCTCACCTTTAGGTTTCGTAGGTTTCTTGACTGAGTTAAGTTGTCCACTGACATCTTGCAGCCTCCTCTCCAGCTCCCTCCTCTTCTCCAGAGTCAGTTCTTCTTTAGATTTACCAATACTGCCTTTCTTTGCAGCTGCTAGTGAAACACAACAGAAAGGTTGTTACAGACTTGGGCTCCATAGAGTAATGCAGTGATGGTGTATGAGTTTAAATGAGTTAATGTTAGGAGTGGTCTTGAAACATCAAGTCATTGTCACTGGCCTTCTGGAGGTCAATCAAAAATCTGTCATGGGATGTAATCATGTGATTTACAGTTCAGTTAACAGTACATTAGATTTGTCACATATGTAAGTTTTAGCAAGCGGAGTCCAAACAAGCTCATAAAAGTTGTTCCTTTTGTCTTGCAGCTTGGCCTCCAGAGTAATTTCCTTGACTCTTTTAAAAAACGAAAAATTCCTATATATCTCACCAAATTAATCATTAATCATAACTAAGCGGCAACAGAATAAATTGTATAATTAGGAAAAATGTCACTAGTAAAGTCTTATGTGGTAAATGTTTTTTCATGACGACTACAGTGGATAAACTTCCATGACATGTCAATGATTAAATGCATTCCATGTCCCTGTATTGGCTTTGAGGAGCTTATCCAGCAGTGTTTATTCAGGAGCAAAACTATCCCTTCAGTGACTTGGACACACAGAGGGGAGAGATGAATAAAATATGTCAGTGCACTACCAAAGTCATGCGCACAAACTGCTTGAGAAAACTAAATTACATGCCTGTCAGTTTGTGTAATCCCCTGTTACATCTTTATTTCAGTTCAGTCAGAGAATATTGTCACAAGTTAGAACTGTTGTTGCTTACAGGATGGCTTGTCTGGGCTCAGTGTTTCATACATGTGGCACAAACTGACAAGTCAAAATGTTGGCCGTCACTGCTGCTTCCGCTTGAAAACTGGACTATGTACTGTATTTTACCTCTATGATGAGGTACACTCTGCCCCCAAAAGTTGGTGGATAACATGCTGCATGTTGAAAATTGTGCTCTCAAAAAATACAATAGCGTGTTTTCCATATATTTGCAAAACAAATTTGAAGAAGACTATGAAAATATAAGAAAATAAAAAATAAAATGGGAATTAAAGTGAAGTGGCCTAGTGGTTTGTGAAGCGAACTTGTAACCAGTGGGTCGCCGGTTCGAGTGCCTGGACTGGCAAGAGTTTTAGGTTGGAAAGTCAGAGCAACCGCTTGTCCTAGTCACCACCACTGTGGGCCCTTGAGCAATGCCCTTAACCCCTGACTGCTCCCACTGCTCCTAGTATGTATAGTTAAGGTTAACTTTGAATAGGATGGGTCAAATGCAGAGAAGGAATTTCCCCAAGGGGATCATTAAAGGTTAGATTATTATTAACTACGCTACGCAGTGTTATTAGACAATGGCAGGTTGTTTCAACTTAAATCATTAGTGGCCTTTTGCTCAACCATCTCGGATGTGCTTGAATATTTTTTTAATCATAAACTATGGATATTTAAAATGGTATCTGTAAAAATCTAGATTGATATACCAAGTACTTTGCGAGGTAATTTTTGAGAAAATTGCTCTTCGACCCACTTTCAGCAGGTTTTTTTGCATATTGAAAATTTAGGCTATAGTTGGATGGTAATATTTTAGGAACTATTAAAAGGTAAAAGTCATTATGGAAAGTCTTATCTTTGAGCAAACATGAACAAAAATCATCAATAATGCAGAAGCCAATCAGTTATATTTTCTGAAACATACACAGCTGTGACAATAATGAAAAATAAGTGTTGAAAGTGAGCAGAAATTATTCTAAAAATTTGATGATTTGAGAATGCATGACCCCGGTGGTACAGGCTACGTTACGCATGGCTGTAATAAACATAGTAGAAGAAGCCGTAAACAAAGCTAGTCGTTTGCCAACCACTAAAAAAAACATACAAGAAGAAGGGAGAACAAAATAAACTCTGATTATCTGCGTGAGGAAAAATGGAGACTTAAAGTCTTCAGAAATTGTTTTCAATTAGTAAAGTTGTAGTTATTCTTTCATGTCAGCTGGTTTTGACTATGTTTTGTGCTGTCTGGGGCAAAGAACAAGAAAAGAAGTGGCAACAGCTGATCGGTCTTAGTTAAAAGTTTGTTACGTCAGGACTTATGAAAAAATGAAGGTATTTGTAGCTTCTGTTTACCTTGTTCACCGTAAGGCTTACGGGGCTTCTTTCTCAGACATGTCATGACGTAGCGCTCCAGCTCTTTCAGTGTGGATGGCTTCAGAGTTTCAAAGTCAATCTCAATCTCCTCTGGGTTAGTGTCCCTTAGCGACGGCTCCCTGGACTGGATGATGTGAACCACACGACCCAGCTTCTCACCCGGTAACTTGTTGATGTCCAGGCTAAGCTGCCGCTTCTCGTCATATGACATGGGCACGATCTCCTCCTCTTCCTCTGAGTCGTAGTGTGGCAGCATGGTAGGGGCCAGAGGGGGGTAGAAAGGTTTCTTTGCAGCCCTGAAAGATCAAGTGGAAGAGAGCCTTTATCAGCTGCTTGACATTCTAAATACAAAATTATGTTTGTTTAACTCTATACAGTTGTTAAACCTCCAATAAAGTGAAGATGAGAGGTGGTTATATGGAAAATACGAGGTGGTTACTCTTTTACTACTAACTTGCTATTCTTGTTACTCTTCTTCCCCTGGCCTTTCTTTGCCTGGGAGCCACCAGCTTTGGTAGATTTGCTCTTCAGCACCTTTCCAGGCATCTTCCATTCCTCAGAGCCTGCTCTGCTTCTGCTACCTCGACTCCGCTTCTCCAGCTTCTTCTTTTTCTTCTTGTCCTTTTTGTCCTTCTTCTCCTTCTTCTTCTTGGGCTTGACGATGGGGCCTTGGGAGAGTGCAGCCAGCTGCTCATGCACGGCTCGGAGCTGTGGGAAGTTCAAATTTTAATAGTTGTTTTTGTTGTTTGTTTGTACATCAAGGTTGTTGGTAATAGAGAAACTTGGATAAATTAGTAGTACTGGAGGTCTTACTTGTGTGCACACCTGGTCCTGTAACTCAGCCAAGCGATGAGCTCGCTCTTCCTCGCTGTCTGAGCTGGGGCTGCTCTCACTCTCCTCACTCTCGCTGCTGGGCTCACTCTCGGAGGTGGAGGAAGATGAAGAGGAGGAGGAAGAAGAAGAGGATGAAGAGGATGTTGGGTGCCCACTCATAGACATGGCTGTGTGTTCCATATGTGGCTCGTCTGGCATCTTCGCAAAACGGAACTCAAACACATCCTGAGACACAAAATTCCATATTAAAGAGTAAGAAAGTCGGAATGGGAACAAACAGTAACAATTATTGTTGAAAATACTTTTCTTGACCCTCTGAACCTCATTAAATCAATCCAACAAAGAAATAAGAAATAAACCGGAGCCACAAAAACAGACAGACTGGTCAGATTTTAAACTTTCTGACCGTCCTTGACCTAATCATCTTTTTAAGTTGTGTTGCTTCCATAGATGTGCAGGACTTTATACTGCAGTAAAAATGAGCTCACAGTGAGTAAAAAGGAGCAAAAACATCAAGAAACTGCTTGAGGTTTAGAGGGTTGAGTGCTCCCTGTGTGAGGAAGTCAGCTTAGTCTGATTATTTAAGTTTGTATTAAACAGCTAAGCTCACCTGCAGCTTCCGTGCCATTCCCACAACATCATGATCAGGTGGATTGTACTTGTAGCAATTGGAGAACATCAGTCTGACATCGCTGGCAAACTGCTGAGCGTCCCTGTACTCACGACAGTCCATCTTTCTCTGATGGAGAGTAGGGAAAGGCAAGTTTTAGTCTGTCGTACAGATTTTCTACAATTCGGATTAGAACAATGCAATTTAAAATATATTACAAATTTTGGCTCCAATGCATACTTCTATGTCTTTCATCTCAGCATGGTAACATTTTGCAGCAAGATTATATCATAGCTAGCACATTATTAGTGGTTTTCCATGACTCTTTTCAGCAGGTAAAAGTCACCTTGATAGTACTGAGGTCCATGGGACACTTGATGATATCATGATAATCGTGAAGTCCCAGAGCAGCTGCGTCCACAGGTGTGTAGAAAGGCCAGGCGTACGCAGCATGTTTCTTTGATAACATGTCCTTCAGCAGTCCACTGCAGTACCTTAGCTGCGGGCTCAGTTTGCCCTTCCTCGAGGGCTGAGGTTGCACAGAATCAGGCAAGTCCTTCTTGGGGGGTTTGATGGGGCGGCCGCTGCCTACTCTGCGTCCGGTGCCAGCCATCATGGGCTGGAGCAGGACGGGCCCTCCAGGACTCCTGACCAGGCCCATCCCAGGTGGGGTCTCTAAGCTCATGCCTCCCATTGAAGAGATAGAGTGCATGGAGGTGTCATGGACTTGGCCCCCGTGTCCTCCTTTTCCCAAGCCCACCATGTGTGGTGTTCCAGACATTCCCACAGTAAAACCCATGGTGGAGGGGGTGGTGGTATCCGCCTTACGTTTTACACCTTTCTTCTACAGAAGGAAATAAAACAGTTGAAATTCACTATGGTCATTATATTGCGGCTTTATTCCTGTGATTACAATGCAACTAAACCTGTTTTTTCTTACAAAAACATTGACTGTAATAAACAGTATTAGGTTTCTTTGCATTAAGACCTCAAATCCATATAGTTTACGCTTTGCAAAATTTCTAAATGTGTCAACATTTTTATTTTTGCAGAAAATATAAACCTGATGACTGTTGTTTATCATTATTTTTTTGTGTGTGCAGCAAAATTCACTATTCTGTTTCTATACAGGTGATTAATCATTATCAGTATTATGATTTTGTACATACCTTCGTTGTGGGCTGTGTGGGGGGCAGGCCCATAATGTTGGCCGGAGGCAGGCTTTTGGTTAGCACAGTCTGGGGAGAGTTGGCCTGCATGGACTCCCCAGTGTCTGAGGAAGAAGGGGAGTACGCTGACTGGGACACTGCTGGCACCTGCTGAGCCCTTGCTGCTGGCAGATACAGAGTATTAAAATTTTGAAATACAACTCAGGTAGAGAAAGGCAGATGATGATGAAGGTTATCACTAATAAGTTGAAGGAAAATCATTGTTATTCAGGACTTACACAGCTTTTTACACCACTTCAACCACAAAAAGTACTTGAATATTGATTTTCTGCGAAAGAAAGACACTATGATTTTGTATAATTGCTCAAATTTAATCAAAGTATAAAGAAAATGCCAAAACCTAAAGCTAAAATTAGAGTGAAAATGTATCCGATTTGAATGTAGTACTTTTAGTGGTAAACTGGAACAACTTCAATCAAATTTTGTAAGACCTTGTCACACTTCTCACACTCACTGCTGGATTTGCGGCCTCTTCCCCGGCTGTTTTTGTTCCGAGGAGCTGGAGGAGGGAGCTCAACTTCCTCTTGCGGCATCTGAGCCACCTTCTGGAGAAAGATCTTCTCTAAGGACTGGGCCATCAGCACAATGTCGTCTGTCGGCTAACCATGAAAAAGTTTATAAAGACATTAGTGCAAAGAAGCTACAATGGGTTTTTTAAAAATGTTCTTGGGATACATTTTTATTTTAATGTATAATCTAAGGCATCACAAATAGATGGATTAAACACAGATTTTATTTTTATGAGACAAAAATAACAAGAACAAATGCCTGGATATTTTCCATTACTTCTGACATTTTATAAATGAAATGAAAACAAAACTGATAAATGGATGAAACTGATATTGAATATGATCTTCTCTTCTTCACAGCAAAGAGCACTTAAGACACCCTTGACACTTGATAGAGTCACACTTTTAAACCTGAATGAAAGATGTAGCTGTTGAACAATGATCACTGTAAGCATCTCTGGCATGAACTTGACATTGTCTTGTTTGCATTTTCAAGGCAGCTGATTAGTAAAAAATAACTTGATAATAGATCTATAGAGCTACAATTCCAGAGGCAACATCACGTTTCTGGATACTGTAGTCATTTGGTTTACTTTACCAACTTTACATTTTCCTCTTGCTTTCCACGTTATACTGCACAGTTCATGCAGGTCAGCACATGCTCTGTTGTTACAGGATAGCAGAGCATCACACACAGTTTTTGCTGGCAAAATTAACTGTTTCTCAAGGAAAAAGGTTCAAAAATGGTCCTCTCCTGCACTGTTCCTGGGCCTATATTGGGATGATGAACAAGTTACTACATCAGATAGAAGTCTTCTGTTTTGCAACACTTTTTACTTAGCATGTCTGTTTTTCATCCTAAACTGGTTAGCTGGAAAGCTGCAGACACTTAATGTAGTTTAATATCCAACGCATATTTCCTCATTTGCCTTGAGCTTTATACAGTATAACTGTGTAATCTCTGCTGTGAGTAAGGTCCATGTGATATTAAATGTAATAAGAGTAGTGCCATCTGTTTGGATAAGAGCAAGGCACAATTAAAAAGAAAACACACCAAACAAAACAGGATGGCTAAAAACCACGTTTTACCTTTTAACCTACCTTGTTGTAAATGTAGCAGTTGGTGAACATTGTGTTGAAGTCCTGTATGCACTCACTTGCACTGCGATAAAAATTGTTTTCCAAACGCTTCTTGATGGTCCCCATGTCCATGGGCTGTTTGATAATTTTATGATAATCCTAACAAAAGAAGGAATGAGAGACAAAGTTTTTTTATTTAATAATTTATGTATAGATCATTAAAAACACACCAATCCAAAGGATAATTTGTCAAAGTGTGAGCATCTACAGGATGTTAAGACGGAAAATTTAAAACACTGTCAGCACATCAAAAATACAAAATGCAATAGCGGATCTTTTCTTCAACATCTCAGCCTTACACCACCAAGATTAGCAGAAAAATAAAGAAAACTCAACAAAATGACAGTGAAAATCTCTTTGTGAAAGCACTTGTGTTTAACCCACCGGTAGGTTAAGCCTGTAGGCATCCACAGGCTCGTGGAAAGGCCATGCGAAGTGGTGCCTCCACAGACACTTTATGAGGGTCCTCTGGAGGTACTGCAGCTGGTTGGTCATGCGGCCCGGCCGGTTAGGATCCTTCACTGGGGGCTGTGGAGGGACGGGGGGGCCCTGGGGCATTGTGAGTGGCAGAGAGGGGCTCTCGAAGTCCTCGTACAACAGGGAGGGCTTACGAATACGTTTTCCCGAGCTGCTGTGTTGGTCCATCACACCACTGGACAACCCAACCAGAGAGCTACAGTGAATGAGGGAGTAAGACCAGAGGAGGGGAAGAGGTAACAAGAAAGATTAGGGATGCATGTCATTGGATTTTTATTGATATCTGATACACAGATATTTTCCAACTCATTTTGGCTGATTGCTGATTTATGTACATATTTTTTCCACCTAATTGCAGAGAACATCAGGTCTCTCCTGTAGTGGAATTAACATATTATTATGCCTGCTCTTATCGTGATTTCCCTCTGGCAGGGGCAGACATAAAATGCAATGCTTTTGAAATGTACACATTCACTGGGCAAAATAAGAAAATATACCACATTTATTTTTCCTCTGCCCATGTGCACCCTCATATAGAGGACTATTAATCAGTGTCAACTTATTGACCTATCAATGTTCATTTTGGGCTGGTGCCAATATTTCATTTTAAAGCCTTTATCACCTGGTACTGAAGACATGTCCACATCATTGTGCATCCCTGGGAAAGATTTTTATTCTAGAGGAATGATTAACATAGAACGATGCACTCAGACTGTAGGAGGAGAAATGTTACCTCACAATAAAAGTGGTCAGAATGAAAATATAAACAACACACCATTATATATGAAAAAAGACTAATAAAAAAAGAGAAAAGAATTTTTTTTGTGTGGCAATATAATAACACACAAAGGCCAGAGAGAGAATCGTCTAAGTTGCCAATGCCTACTAGTAAAGGAAGTGGTACTTTCTTAATTCACTGTGCTGCATGCCCTTTTCCCCCTCATTATGGCGACAACAAATGATTCACTGATCTGCCATCGACTCCAAAGAACAAAAGCACTCATGGGAAATCCATTAATGTCAAAGGTTCAGCCTATACATGCTTCATTCACATAACCACATGACCAGTGGAACTATGGCTCTGCCCTCCTGGTCAGCTAACCGTCATCTAGAAAACTAGGATTCTATCAATAGGCTGCTACTTTTAGCACCATCATGGGAACCACCATTTCATGGTCCTCACCAGCTAATATATTTACTTATAGCAAGGCTGGGTGATAAGATCCCAGTGTGATGTGTTATTGCATTTAGCTCCTCATAAATATGGAAAAAAGCTTTTTGACCTGTGGCTCATAAGTCTATTATTAATCATGGGAATCCATGCCTGTAACTGAAAGTAAAAGTGAATACGCCTCACATCCTTACTAGATTTAAAAGTGAATCACTGACTGATGAGCTCATGTTTTTGCCACTCACCATACTAAGAGAGATGGATTGTTTTAACAATAAAGTTGCAATCTCTTATCTAAAAAACTGCAATGCAATTTGCCATCTGTTGAATTGTATTTCGTTGGCCTCATAGCATAATTGCCTAACTCATATTTCAAGGTTTTTAGACAAGCCATCTTTGTGTAGGGCCAAACATGCCTAAGTCAAAGAGATGACTTTGGCAGATAGTGATTTTGGAACGTAACAAGCATTCTGATAGGCTGAGGACATAGGCAATAATGCACAGTCAATCAGCAGTGTTGGGAGAGTAGAGTTAGGAAGATATCACAATTTGGCCAAAATATGACTAACTCAATTATGCTATGAGGCTAACGTAATGTAATTGTCAGAGCTGTTGGATGCTACACCACAATGGAAACAAAAAGTCTGAAAGGGCCGATTATGGGGGTGTTTGCTGAAAGAATTTACAGTAACACTATTACTGGTGTGTCTATAGAAAATATGAAAAAAGATCAGCAATATTCCAGTTCAAGTTTGTCAAGTTTATGTTTAACTTTGTTTATTTTGCTTTTTGACTCCTTTCTGTAATGAATTACACTCAAAACATGAGTGTAGGGAGGTGGAGAGACATTCTATAACCATAACTGTTCAGTATGTTGTTCCTATGTTGGAGTGTCAACCAAATAATTACTGGTGTTAGATTATTTATGATGGTACCATATGTGTATTACTTACATTATTACAATATTTTATTTATTAAATATCAACATGACATCTCTACTTGTAGCCAAGAATAAAATTTTGCATTTTGTTGTGTCCTTGAATGCATCAAAATGAAATGATTTCAAAGCAGCACCTGCTCCAAATGCAAAACAGCAGCAACATAACTTAACAATTTTCAAACTAGACTGAAAGAATAAAGGCAGTAGCATGTTCACAGTTATAAATTGCTGATATCAAACACTTTTCAAGATTACTTTTCTACGGTTTTGTGAAACTGAAATCGATGCTGCATGAGATGTAGAAAATACATTATAATATGTGATAAAATGAGTAAAAGTAACATCAAGCATTAAAGATTTACAGTAACAGGGTTGCAAACCGCTGGTGTGGCTTTAACTTAACGTCATCAGCACAGTGACACAGCATCGATCATTATTGATCCTCTGGTTTCCGTGAAACAACGATGACAGCACAGAAACACTGCCAGCGTGTCACGTCACTGACTTCCACAGAGCATCAACACAAAAGAGGAAAAGCTCACCTTTGAGAATATAGTCTGTTAAGAGACTGGGCACCTTGTCGCTGTCGTCCCTCATCGCTTGTAAAACTGGAAAGTGAATAAAAAAGTCAGTAATTCAGCCTAGAGATATCAAACTTCACAGATTGGCAGATGAAGAAACTTACTTTTGGTCAAGATCTGGAGGTCTTCGATCGATGGAGGGTGTCCTTTTTTCTCGTAAGGGATGACTGTGGTCAAATACTGTAATCCAGCGACACAGACAGGAAGAGATTAATTAAAAAGATGGATGCTGGAGAAAATTACACAATTAGTTTTAATTGAAAGCATGAGATCTAGCTGGAAAATGAAGAAAGCTGAGCTTGTGGTGCTGAAGATGCTGTTTCTATTCTAGAATAGGAATCTGGAAAGATAAAAGTTAAGCAGGTCAGAGAGAAAGAAAAGGAAAGTAACCTGTCTTTCACTGCACCCGCTCCCAAAAGTTTGCCGGAAGCTGTTTTGAATAACAGAGGAGAGTCCCTCCATGCTGAAGCGCTGAAGAGGAAGGAAGAAATGTGAAGAAACTCAAGAAAAAAGACCAAAGACAGTGAAAGATTGAAAGAAAACACAGTTTGTTGGAAAATAAAACATCAAGTGCAGCAACAAATGCAGCAAACAGCACAAAAGATCCTGCATGATTAAGGTAGCATCACTCATATCAGGAGATCAATAGTAGATTAAAAAAAAGCTTGTTTCCTTAATAATAATAATAAAGCACTGACTGATCCCAGTGTTTTCTCCGCGAGGCTCTGCGATGTCCCAGCTCCACTTTTCAGCTTCTTCTTCTTCTTCAGCGACTCCCGGTGCTCCTTCTGCCGGTTTTGCACGTCGATGAGCGCCGAGATGAAACTGTTCTTCACCTCTTTCTCAAAGTCCAGCTCATCCCTGAGCGCCAAGTGCTGCACCAGCTCTTCCGAAAACCTCCTGATGTTCGCCTCCGTCTCCTCCAGACGCTCGTTCAGCTCTGCGACGCTCAGGCTCCTCACCCCTGGACCACCAAAACACAAAAGGAGACACAGAAAACATAAGATACTGATAAGAAGAAAATCTATCCTTGAGTTCTGATCTGTGGACACTCACTCTCCTCGTAGTCGGGGTTGCTGCTGGACCGCTGGACGTCCACTGAGAGCATCGACAGGTCCGACTGCGACGGATTGTGCGCTGCCTCCATGTCCGGAGAGTCCTGCATCATTTCCTCGATCTCCTCGATAACCTGCATCAGAGTGGCAGCTCTTAAAATAGCTTAGCGGGCATCAGCTATTAAATATGCGTGGGAAACAGATGGACTTCAGCCGTGTTAAGCTGCTGCCCTCCATTTAAGGGCTTTGACACAATGCGGCTGCATCTGGAGTCGACTAAGCTGGAAGAGGATGTTTCTACCTGCTCAGCTGTGAAAAGAGGCTCCTCGGCGAGGCAGGAGACGATAATGGAGTGCATGTCCAGCTGCTCCCTCAGCTCCTCGTCGTCCGACAGCTCCGCCGCGACATCTGCCTTCCTCTGTAGCCGGGAACAGGAACAAGGGGGGGTAGGGAATTTAATCAAAGCACTAAACCCTGGCACAATGAATATTTGAGATTTGCGAGATGAACGGAGAAGAGATTTGGTGGGGGGTGGGAGGGATGAAGGGAAAGTGGGGCAGAGATGGGAGGGGAGGAGAGGAGAGAGGTGGATGCGCTCACGGGTTTCTCCTCCAGGTTGGGGAGGTGGAGGGAGCACGTTCGCGACTGTTTCCAGTCCACCGGCATCACGTGTCCAAAGTTGCTGGTTAAAGCGTTCCAGATTCTGTGGGGGAACAACAGAAGATCACATTACAAACCATGTTCATGTACTGTTCAGAAGTTCTACATATAAAGTTAATTAAGTTTACTCAAACTTGAGAAAATTTAAAGTGCGAGTGGGTGGGATTTAGTGGCATTTAGAAGTGAGGTTGGAGATTACATCCAACCGAAGCAACATGGAAACATGAACGGTTCTTTCAGTGGAAGAAGACCCACTTCCTTTGTAGATATGACGGGCTCAGTCTTAGCAAACAAACCACAATGATTCAGATTTACAGATGATTGTACACCAATGAAAACATAACCTACAATATGCAATTTCTACAAATAGACGCCACTTAATCTCGTCTAGCCAGACTTATCTCCACCGTGCTGTCTGGCTGGAGAATGGTCTGACTGCACCTCATTATCAAAACACTCTAGCATACTTGTATTTCTTTAAGCCAGTAGAACATGATATAATAGAATAGATCTTTATCATCATTGTTCAACAACTTCAAAAAACAACATCAGTTTAGCAGCTCTTTGGATTAGCAGCATACAACAGAATAGCACTCATCTTGGGTGGTGCTAAGCCCAGGATGTAGGGATGGTGCCCCTGCAAATGAGCGATGGGGGAATTGTTTCGGCAGAGCATTTGCACACTAATTTGTTGGGGGGAAAAAATCAAGCTGAGCTGCCTTATTTCATGATCCAAATCTTCTTTAAAACTTGCCACTTTCAGCGTGTAGGTTGTTGCTTCCCATAGTGAAAAGGTTTTTGGAAAATGTAATAGACAGATAACAGAAAAGGAGGAGGAAGTTGTGTGAAGTGCAAAGCTGAAATTTCAAACTTATACCCAAAGTCTACATCTGGTGAGTCAGACTAGATCCCATTGAAACAAACACACTGGACCTTAAAGACAGTCCTGATGATGATGTTATCGTGGAGTCTCAGCTTCAAGTTAGCAACTAGAAATTCAGATATTTCTAGTTGCCAACTTGGTTACATACTAAGGGTGTGGTGTTGGAAATGGTTTGCACAGTCACCTCTTCTGAACTCAAACCTGCTGGGGCCTTCATATGTAGAGTTTGCATGTTCACCCTTCGCCTGTATGAGTTTTCCAGCTTCCTCCAACAGTACAAAGACATGCTTGGTAGGTTAATAGGTTATTTGATTCTAAATTAGCCGTGAGAGTCAGCTGGGATACACTCCAGCCCCAGTGAGCCTCTACAGGATAAAACGGGTACAGATAATGAAGGGATGGAAGAGAAAAATCAGGATATCTTAACCTCTGCTTCATCTTTTCCTACTGTGTTTTAAAATACTTGTTTAATTTTCCAGTTTTCACCATCACCAGCCACAGGAAAGGTAAGGAAGGAGAAAGGATAACATGCAATAGAGGCCCCTGACCGGGATCAAACCAGAGATGCTGGGAAAAACTCCAATCGGATACCCCTGTCTATTCTTTCCATCCACTCTTTTGTTAAAGCACTTAAGATCATCACTGGAATACAGACGTGCTTCATTATTTTCGTAAATTTGCTAAAAAAACAAACCTATATTAGTTGTACGGACACTGGTAGCAACTGTCACAGAAATACTTTTGGACATCACATCCAAAAATATGACAATCAGCTTAAACAGTAGTGACGCCAAGGTTAAAAGTATAATCCCCAACGCAGCTTATCAAGTTGAAAAACACCACAGATGATGACGTTTGAAAATATTACTTAAACCCAAAGCTGCAGCATGATGAGTCCCGATGGATGCTGAAGTCATGGTTAAAGCTAGCAATAACGTTTCTTTTTTCAATAATAAAGATGATCGACTGAGTCAGGTACTTGTTTTTTGACTCCGGCACCCACAGCTTATCTGGTAGGCTCAGTTTCCCAAACATGGATTAAACCTAGTCTACAGTAACAACATTTGTCAGTGCAGAACTCCATTGAAATGTTCTTTTATTCTAGGAATGCAGTTAATCAGTGTCTGAGAAAATGCTTGTGAATGTCTTACGGGTTAAAATAATACGACACTAGTACGCAAAGCTGTGTGATATTTCAATTAAACAAGACAATGGTGGCTTAGACCCAAATATAAAATGGCAAGTCCTCACATTTGGGAAGCTTTAACCTGAAAATGGCTGGGGTTTGTTTGCCTGATGATGCACATCTATCAATTTCAGCTCCTAATGTCATGACACAAGCGAGCAGGATGATTAAAAATGACATCACCTCTCAATAATTTCATTATTTCTAAGCTGACAAGTAGAGCATTTCCTCTGACAAAAAATTACAAACAAATACTTTAGAGAGACGATATTGAAAATACAGGCCCCAAAGTAGAAACTCAATACAACAAAAGTGAATCCACCTGTGATCACTGAAACTAAACTGAGTACATCAGTAATTTCCACCAGCCTAACTGCATGAACACAGCTATAAAATGACTTGTAAACAGCAGAACTTGTTCAGTTTTGGACCTATGAGCTGTGTCTGCATGTATTCATCATGGCTCCACATGGAAACAAATCACCAGAAGAATGGAAAAATCTGATTATGAGACTTCATAAGAATGGAAAATGATACAGGAAGATCCATGACTCAGTAAGAATCAGATGAAACCCAGCTGCAGCAGTAATCAGGAGGTATAGAAGGAGCCTTAGTACCACTAATCAGGGCTGCAGAGGTAATCCTTCTAAAATGAAATGAACCTGTTTGAAACCAAACTGCAAGATGAAACTTTGCTAAGGAACGCTGATGAATATTGGCAGACCATTCTCTGGTTAGATAAATTAGATAAATTAGTTTGGCTCAGATGGGTTCCAGCATGTTTGGTGTGAACCTAACCAGGACTACCACAGTGAATGCATAGTCCTAACAGTGAAGCACAGAGGTGGAAGTGTGATGATATGGGGCTGCATGACTGCAAAAGGTTTTGTGGAGATGACATTTATAGTTGAACCATGAACATCTGTTGATAAACCAAGATAATGGCTGATAAGATGACTTCTAGTCTGCAGAAATGTGACCGAAGAGGAATATTCCAGCATGATAACGATCCAAAGCACACTGTCAAAATCACACAAGAGTTTCTAAAGGACAAAGTGAAACTATGTGTCCTGACTTGAATCCAATAGAACTCCTTTGTGGTATTTTAAAAAGAAAGTTAGAGCAACACAAGCCCTCCAGCAAAGAGCAGCTGCAAAAAATAGTCTATGAAGAAAGACTGAACATCTCTATGGAAGTTTGTGCAACTCTGGTATCTTCCATGCTAGCATTAAAAAAAAAGATGGAAATATGAAATATTTAAAATAAAGTTGAATCTCAGTAATGATTTTGTTGCACTGAGTTCCCATGGTGGGGCCTGTATTTTTGATAGAGTTAGTCTTTAATTTTATATCCTACTGTTCAACTTAGTAATGCAAGGACTATAAGGTGATGCAGCTTTGAATCATTTGACATTCAGGTGATATTGAACAGAAGTATACTCAATTCTGTTATTTGCCTGATGAATGGTGATGAATACTTTCAGTTCTAAATACCATAATAGTCAATCAGGGTGTTTTCTGCAATAAATTCTGCAACATGATTATATGATGCAACGTTAAACCAACAAAATATGATAAAAGTGTTCAGAATATTGGTTCTAAAATATAAATAACACTTATCAGACGACTCATATCGGCCTCTATCGGTTGTCAAAGCCATCTAAGGACAGATACAGATACTGTGCCGATATCAGAGCACCTGTTAGGTTAATCTGCTACAGGAATAACTGTTTACATTTAAAGAGACTGTTGTTACGAAAGGTAATAGCCGATTTATATCCTGGGTTTTGATGGTTTGACAGAAACTGTCACTGCAGCTCATCATCACATCATTCAAACACTGCAAAGAGTAACTGAATTAAATGCCCTACAGCAGGTAACATGCATTTGTAGGCTTTGGTTTCCAGAATAGGACCACCAGCAGCAGCAAGAGGCTCCACAGGCCAAACAAACACTCACTCGTCTTTCTCCAGCAGCGCGTCCTCGCTGATCTCACTCACTGGAGCGATGCTGTCCGTCTCCGCTTCAAAATTTCGGAAGCACACCGACAACTTCTCGTCAAAATCGTTCACCAGATCCTCCATGGACCTGAACCCGCCGCTGTGCCCCGGGGAGAAGCCGCCGTCGTGCAGCTCCGGAAGATCATCATCGTCCAGGAGGAGCCGCGGCGGAGCTTCCCCTGCGGCGGCGGAGCGGCCTTTCTGCGGCAGCCGCTCATCGGAAACCATGTTTACTGCACCCAGGGTCGGCCAGTCCTCGTCGAAATGTGCGATCGGTGCAGCCATAGCCCGGACCAGGCTAGTCGCCCCGGGGAAATGACGGCGGATGTGCGGCTGTGGGGCTGGAAGGCCTCCGCATCCTCTCTGTGTGGTTCCCCGCTCAACGCTGCACCGGACACACCGGCGGCACCGGGCCGACTAGTGGCCGCACACAGGATTTAATGGACTGCAAGACAAATGAGAGGAGAGGAGACAGCTATTTATAGGCTCTAATTACCAAAAGCATTTCCCAGAAGCGATAAAATCACTGACAATTACGGTAATTTCGTCATTTGCTCCCATTTAAAGATCAGTTTTATGGCTTCGTGCGTAAAATGCCAACTTTACGCACACATGCACACATGTTTATGGATGTGGTGAAAGAAAAAAAAAAAAACAGGTCCTTATAAGTAAAATCCATTTATTGAAAATGTTAAGTAGCTGTACAACCAGGAAAATTTGGTGCATTTAAAGTAATTAATGCATAAAATGGCTATTGCATATATTAATGTAGTATTAATGTGCAAACAGTATTCCACAGTTAGAGCTGACTGAGGTGGAGCAATGTTGAACTATTTAGTCAAAAAAGTTGCAGTTCATTCTCAAAACAGGATCAATCAGATGATTATTTTCCTAATTAATCATTAAAAAATGCCATCAGTTACCCAAAGTCCAAAGTAACACTGTCAGCTGCAAAAATATTAACAAAAAATGACAAATACTGAAATAATTAAAGGAAATGCAGCAAATTCTCACGGTTTAGAGATTTGAGAAATTAAATTTGGGGTGTTTTGCATGCAGGCCATAGTCAAAATAGTTGCAAAGTTGCTTCTAATTACTGCTGAGTACATTAATTTATGATAAAGCATCATATTTTATTGCAGTTTATACGTTTTATATGCAAAACATATCTGCCAAATCATTTCGATGAGCAACAAAGTGCAATATTTCTCTATCAAATGGGTGGAATATCATTTTAAAGTAACATAAAATAAGTAGCTATAAATATAGCACCTACATTAAATGTGTGGAGGAGAGGGAAGAGCGACCTCCTGTGGATGAACCAGGAATCCTGTAGCTCCTTCAGATCAGCTGCTCACTGTTGCCAGTAGCAACGGACTCCAAACAAACTGAAAGAAACACGGGGAATCCCTCTGAACACGTCTGCACTGGAACATCACAGCAGGCTGGGAGATTCAGGAGCTGGACTGAAGGAGGAAAACATGAGCTCACCTCTGTCGATGCTGAAGAAAACCAGGCGGGTTCCTCTGCAGGTTCCTGTGGATGAAGAAAGGTAGGTCAAAGGCTGAACACTCCTTTATTGTGCAACTGTGGAGTGAACCTGAACGCCTCACATCATCCAGCTGTGTTTGTCCTGCAGGAGCAAACAAAAGGTGCCTTTCAGGAGGAATCTGATCAAAGGTAAGCCTCAGGTCACTGACAGTCACACCCTTAATTCATCATATAATGCATGAATTATTAAAAAAGGTTTTGTTCTTGTTGTTGTTGCTTCTAAACAAAACTTAAAGCAAGTCCAGCTGATTTTTTTAAAATGTTGGTGTTTTTTAACAAGATAGATACACAAACTGTAGTGAACACTGTACATTCATAGTTTAAAATGCCATTTAGGCCAAAATATTGCAGGTGAAAAAAGCTAAATACATACCACAGTGAAACTGCCACAGCTGATTACTTACATTAACAAAATTCTTTGTTGTATTATAACTTTCATAAAATGTCATGTTTAAATGTGCAAATAAAGCATTATCCCATTAAACATTTACTAATTTGTATGCAGATCATTAGATGAAACCACATTTAAAATTCTTTTTTCACTCCATAAATCAGAAAATACTGTTAACAGACAGAAAGAATAAATCAGCTTTCACCATGTTTTTATGCATAAAATGTTCTATAAATCAGGCTGTGAATGATACATGAACAAACGATTCAAGTTTCTGTCAAGTAAATCATTTATTATTGAACTGCTAGTTTACAGTATGTTCTCCTGGATTGGCACATTTATTAAGTTTCATGTTTTGTGTATAAAATAATTGTTTACTTGTAAAGTTGAGTTAAGTTAGTTGTAAAGGCCCTTAACTCCTGACTGCTCCCCGGGCGCTGCACCGTGGCAGCCCACTGCTCCTAGTATGTATAGTTAAGGTTAACTATGAATAGGATGGGTCAAATGCAGAGAAGGAGTTTCCCCAAGGGGATCAATAAAGGTTAGATTATTATTATTATTATTCGTTGTTGCACACCCATCTGTGTTGGACTTTTAAGGTCCTCAGCTCTCCCTTTTAAAACACTAATCTTATAAAATTTACCTTAAATGTTCACTTGCTGGCTACATCTATGAAATTATGCTAAAAAAAAAATACAAAACCGAGGCTAACATTGCACATTCAAAGTCAACATCTTTCCCAGATGATGATGATTGTAGCGGACATAGAGAGCAGAAAACAACATTGGTTTGTTATTTCAGTGTGGAGCCACTGGGGCCGAAACAAATGGAATATTATAAAATATAATATAAAGATGTTGTTTTCTTAGGCCCATTTGGCTGCTACGCTTACACACTTGTTTGTGTTTTCAACCCATATGCTTTTGCTTTTAACATTACGAGAGAAAGGTTTTTTGGATGAGGGATATATTTGGCCAAAGCAGCGCCATTTCCAGTGACGCTGGCTGGTGTTGATGGATTGCAAACTTCCCCGAATCCAATAAAGCCGAACTCATTGCAACATGTTTTCATTCTCATAGCGTCAAGCTGTGGCATTTTGTCAAAGCCGTTGGCGCCTCGGAGATATGCAGGAGGTGTCCTTTGGCGTTGCCGCCACCGTGTCAATATTCAACACTGACAGACATCGAGGAGTTTTTCCAGTTTAAAAGAGCCTCATAAGGAAGTTGGACGGGTGATGGTGGTGTAAGCGTTGAACTTTCACCCAAAAGACTGAGGTTTGTCTCCTGTGGGGGACCAAATGTTTTCCAGTTGGTTTCGCTGTATTTCAAGACTTAACCTGGCTTGGTCCTGACACATTTTTACTCACTGTGGGTTCATTTTTCACTGCAATATAAGTCCTGCACCTCTGTGGAAACAGCACAACCATGTCTATATGTAGAGAGAACTCAAAAATGTCTTCTGTGCAGTATGACATAGTTATAATGCCAAAATATATATAAAAAAAAATCAAAACACAAAAGTTGGTTTTGTTTAATTACTCATTTTACCTCGGGGTTACCAG
>OMNN01028493.1:0-10431 GCA_900302755.1 Chromis chromis | reverse complement strand
CACAACAGTGATCCAGATACAGTAGAGACGTTTTTTTTTTTTTTTTTTTAAATGTGTACTCCAAACATGGGTTCAATTACACTTTCATACAATCACAAAAACTACCAAACTCTTACTTATCTTAAGTGAAACCTAACTACACTTCCTACATTTCTTACCTTCTGTTTAAGCTTTTTTAACTATACAATGGAAGAGAAAGAGATAAAATGATGAGCAAACAATGGTAGAGCACATGAAACTACACAAGTTTGAAATGAAGTAAGAACTGATGATCTAGTGACTGAGGATAATGTGCTGAAATATTCAGTGTGTCAGCTGCTGCATACCTCTCTTTTCAGCCTCTTAATCTCCTCCTCAGCCTCCTCTGTTTGCACAACCAACTAAGAAAACAAAACAAAACATAGACACATAGTAACAACAACCACCCCAGATGCACACTTAACATTTGTTTCACCTGTGTTTGGTCATAGCCTTGATCCAGTGTATTAACCTCAGCATTAATCAGTGGGAATAAACTGGAGGCAGGACGCAAACAATGTCTAATATGATAACCTCAGCACCAGATTATTTGTCAAATACTTGTGTATGTTTGATATTTAAAGGAATTTATTTCATCATTTATGAGAAAAAAGGTATTTATTATTGGATTATATTAAAACAGAATTATATACAGATAAAAAAAAAAAATTTCTCTTTCAAATAATGAAAAATTCCCCTCAGTAGCATGTGCTCTCAGGAATATACCAGCACAATGTCTTTGTAGGTCATCCAAGGACTCATTAGTGAATTCATTGTCCTATACATGGAGATCATGCTCATACTGTACCTCCTTGTTGGTTTTCTTTTCCTTGCCCATTTCTCTCTTAAACTGGGTCAGTTCCGTCTCCCTTTGCTCCAGCTGGGTCTCGAGCTTCCGGATCTCATCTCTAAGAAAGCGAGTGTCTGGCCCAGTGCCGGAGTGCTGAGCCGTATGAACCAGGAACAAGACATACAAACACCCAGACAACCCCCACCAAGAAATCTCTTAGTCTTTCATCTCCTCCATCTGTTTACAGGACCAACATATGCATGAACGCTCATTAACAAGTTTATAAACAACAAATAAGGCCAAGCAGCCAATGGGACATTTCTGATCATATACAAGACGTAACAAAATCAAACTAATAGTCAAGCTGAAACTAGAAGAATTGCTAGGAGCGTTAAAGGAATTAGCTGTAATCTTCTTAGGTGCTGTCTTTCAGTGATCACCACAGCCAATCCCTTTGTGGCCAGGGATATACTCAGTGATTGGTTGAAAGATTTGGCACTGTTGCCGGAAGTAAAGATGCATGAAAAGTGATTTTAAGTCACACACGTGAATGAGTTATTCGCATTTGTTATTGTGGTCGCATTGATCCCTGTGGCAGAAAGGAACAGCTTAGCAGCTCAACAAATAAACACAACATATAACAAACTGTGTGTGAGTACACACATATGCAGTACAGTATATAGAAAGGTTAACAGACAGACTCGACAGACGCTCAAAAGCGGTACCTTATACTCTTGTTCCAGCCTCGCCAGCTTTGCGCGTAGTTCGTTTTCTACAGTACAGAAGGCATAAACAACAATGTAAACACAGCTTTACATATTTAAAAAAAAACTGTCTACCAAACTTTAACTGTGCACTAACCAGTTTTATTATGCTGCATCTTAGCCTCATCAAATAAGTCGAAACCGAGATTAAGTTCCCGATCATTAATCTAACAAGCAGAGGGAGAGAAGACACATCTAAAATAACAAACCTATAAATAAAGCAACACATGCCATGAAAGCCATCAAGGTCAGTAATATGCATGCAATACTACATAATATGCTGAAATATGAAATAATACATTGCATAAGTGAGTGGAGTTGGTAACAGATGTGCACGGGAGAGATTGGAATATAGAAATAACAAATCTTAATACCCTCAACAGGGTCCGGGACACCCTGAGGATGTGAATAATGTCCTCCGGTGCTTTATCCTTCATCTCCCAATCTTCTGCCTGTATGCAAAAAGGGATTTGAAATGAAAAACAGTCAACTGTAGAGTAATTTAAGCTCAAAGTAACACTGCTCTGATACAGCACAAGAGCCTGGGTCAAAACAGCAACAGCGGTGGAACCAAAACAACATACTTATTATAAATGATAGTATTGCTACACACATATAATCTTTTCCTGGACTGTTCAGTGACAGCACTCACACTTGATGCAGATGTTAGGCGTCTATGTGAGAGATCCAGCAACCATAGAGGAGGTGGACAGTCAAAGCAAAACAGTCTGATAAGTAGACTTGGTTAACAAACCCAATTAGCAAGAGACTGTAATACCCAGAATAATAATTAGAAGGACAGTAGTCTTTCTTTGAGTACGTAGTACATGGATAAACACACTTTCACATCAGAGAAGCGTTGGTGATGGGTAAACTGAGCAGAAATGAAGCATTATTATAATACTGGTGTAAAGTGTTTATACTGTTACCGAAAGGAACATGTTGAAGACATCGTCCAGTTCATTTTTTTGGTGGTGGATGATGGCGTCAGGGTCCATTCTGGACACTTTGTCCCAGTCAAGAGCAGCAGACATGTTGGCTATAGTGTGTGAAACTTTAGCTAACCTGGGATTGAGTAGACTGTGCGGTGATAAATCATAACTAGCTCATTGTGGCCAGGAAGCAACACCTAAACGTTGCTGTACTCCTCAGATTAGCTGAACCTCGTGGACATTTTATAACGACGTTAAAGAACACCACCAAATGCAGAGGGGAAAAATGCAATGTTACACCTCTTTTCTGAATGAACGAGCTAGACGTTGGGATTTACAGGTTAAAGTAATAAACCATATGTCTGCTATCATTTAACCTCCCTCGGTAGGATAAGTTAGATATGATAGATTCCAAATGTAGGTTAGAGTTAAGTTAAAACGACAGTAAACATCCCCCACAGGTTTCCATGTTGTAGTGCTTTGGCTGCTAGGTTACAGCTGACAACAACAGCCCCGGTTAGCTCAACTAAGCTAGCCCTCAAGGAAATGAACCGATGAAAACCGGCAAGTGAAACTTAACAAAGCTCTAGCGATATGGCGGACATAACACTGTAACGTCGCGTTTTAACAACTTGGTACTGGCCGTGTACACTTCGGTTCGTCAAAAAGCACTGAGTCTTGCTGAGCTACCTTTCAACTTGCGCGGTCACCTCTGCCCCGGATGTGATAGTGATGATGCGTTGAAGCTAGTTAGCACAAATGCTGCTTCATGAATTGTGTTCTCCGTGTGTGTGTTCCATTCCAAGTTTTTGATATCAGCCAGTCGGTCTTCCTTGTTATAGACGCGGTAAGTAAGACCTTATATACTTCTGCGTCCACCGTAGCCAACTGAAAAACCTGCAACTAGCTAGTTAGCATTAGCTTCTGAATTGGCTTTATCGTTAGCTAACGCTACGTAGCTGCAGCTAGTCTGAAATTGTTATAACAAGCCGTTTGAGACGTTATGTGCTTTTATATCACCGCGGGCGATTTGGTAGCAGTATCGGTTTCATTCAGTTCAGCTACACTTGCTTTAAATAAGTATTTTAGAAGGGTATTATGGTTAATAATGGGTTTACATTGCTGTTTAGGTACACCCTCCATTGCTTTTGCTCTCAAGCTGACAGCTGTCACTGTACCGGTTGCTGGACTATTTGATTTTTTAGCATGTGAGATACATTTACCATTAGTTGTACTTTTATTTCAGCTGCCACCTTCCTAAATTCGAAACCAGAAAAATCTGCAGCCCTATCAACAAATCAGAGAGGCACGTTATAAGGGTGGTAACGCCAGGGATAATGCTGGCATGACAGATTTTAAGTCAGCAAAACGGAGAATGAATACTGTGACAAGGAATCAGACTAAGAAGAGCTGTGAAACACGGGTGTTTATAAACCTACTGAGTGAGATCGTTTTTATGAACTTGCCATACAAATGTATTTAGATGGTTGCATTGTTAGTAAAGAATAATGGATTAAACACAAGTCAAATCAGGAAATGAATCTGAATAATGAGCTGCATGTTTTACGAATCTTCTTCCATCTAATTAGATTTATGTCTTTTGTTTTCCTACCCAGTGATCAATGACGGCTTTGGACAGCAATGGCTGTCGTGTCATGGAAGGAGATTTTACTTTTGACTGGACTGGTGGTGGGGTGTTACTGGAACAGTCTGTCATGTGGGTTTGTGTTTGATGATGTCTCCGCAATTCTTGACAACAAGGACCTACGGCCCTCAACCCCTGTCCGCAATCTGTTCCTCAATGACTTCTGGGGAACCCCCATGGCTGAGGTAAGTCATGGTCCATAATACACTTATGTGTTACAGGAATACAGGCATACTGTTTTATCTGAATAAAACTGAAATGGTTTCTCTCAAGAGTTTATAATTGGAATCAAGGCTGGCTTAATCACATTTTAATTTAGCTCAACAAGTTGCACAGTATTTGTTAAGTGAAACTCAGAAATTAATTTGATTAGGTTTAACTTGACTTTAAGGTTAATTTGAAGAATCACTCAAAAGCTTCACTGAGTGTGTGCCAGCCTTGCTGGCTCTCAGCCACTGGACTGACCTGCATCTGACAGCATTACCATGTGTCCCACTATAGGAGCGGAGCCACAAATCTTACAGACCCCTGACTGTACTCACCTTCCGACTGAACTACCTCTTCAGTGAACTCAGCGCAGCTTCCTACCATCTTCTCAATGTCATTTTACATGCTGTTGTATGTGTGCTTTTCCTGCGAGTGTGCCGGTTGTTCCTGGACAAGAATTCCAGCTTGGTGGCAGCGTTGCTGTTTGCTGTGCACCCCATCCACACCGAAGCTGTAAGTGTGAACTTGCTTGGTGAGCAGATAATATGTGATGTGTATTATGGCAGAAAATAACTTGCGGTCCTGTAGACTTTTGTTAATTTTCAGGTCGCTGACAGAACATCTAGTTCCACTGAAATGATATCATTAAGTCTTTAATGTGATGCATTTTGCGTTGAAACAATTAGTTAGGGATCAAATTTTGATGTAAATTATTGGGCTAGGTATGGAAAAAAAGGAATTTGTGATGTTTATTAATTCACCACCGTTGTAGCTTTAAGTCATCACTATACATATACGTTTGTTTAGGAGGTACAGTAAAATTCAAAAGCTTATTTTGTGACAGCAACGGTCTTTCATGAAGTAATAATGTCCCAACACACTGGAGTGACTGTGAATGTAGGACAAATGCTTAGGCAGTGTTGATACAACCACACTGTAAGCAGCAGTCAGGTGGTCTTGCAGTGTCATCAGCCACACATCTCATCACCATTGCATCAGTCTCCTGTTTGACCATTCATCTGAGCATAAATTGTGAAAAAATCTATGCCAAATACACATTTTTAAAAGTTTTCAAACCAGGCACTGTAGCTAGACAGTCCATCTAAGACTGTATAACAAAAGATACAAGGAACCACATTGACTGTATTGTTAAGTACAATCATCCAGAAATATATCACACAACATCTGGGGCAGCAATCAGTGGAGCTCATATTGAGAGGGAGACATAGTTTTTAGGTCCAAAATGTACACATACGACAAGTTGTAAAAGAGGTGTACATGCGCATACTTTACATGTCATCACTAAATAGGGGTGACGGATTATCGAAAGCATCCCTGCCTTAGCGTTGCTCTAACATGCCCACCAGCTCCTTTCTGCAGGGTGGGGCAACATAGACACACACTGGTTTTGGTGCAGGCTGTCAGATTAAGGTCCTTATCTAGCTGTGTGGCTTTTCCACAAGATCAGTGCTGAAGAGTTCTACCCACCACAGCCGCTCAAGAAGCTACATCAAAATCTCCCCTTTTTTTGCATAACTTTAAAAAAAAACATAATGCAACGGTGAACATAAGGTGAAACTGTCAAATCCTGTCTGCTATGGCATATTGAACATGGGATTATTTTTCATCAAAGACATCCTCTCCTGTGTTAATAACTCACTTATAATAAGATTAGGGGAACTCCAGCTACTGCAAGTGTCATTTAAACCCCTTCAGTGTATAGAGCACTGTGTATCAGTCCTTGTCTTCTGCTTATTATTATTTTGTTCTGCTTTTAAATCCTTGAAAAACTTATTTTTTTTAATATTGTTCTTGAAATTTCAAATATAGCTGTTATAGTTTATTTGTTTATCATAGACCACAAAGTTTCTTGAACTTGATAAGAAACCAAAAACCTTTTGCTTATTGTTGATTATTTAAACCTGATCTCATTCGCCTGTCTGAAAAGCCTCTTCCCCAATTAGGACTTGTAATTCATCCTATTGAACACAGCTAAACTGATGACCAGACAGGCCCTGACCAGAGTCAAAAACAAAGAAAACATTCTGCTTCTTGGGGTGGAGTGCTACTGTTACACAGCATGCACCACTGCGCCAATCTTCCTCATGGTGTTCTCTAATCTATGCAGAGTCTCTCAGACTTCTTGAATGGAAACAATTTGCCTCACAAATGAGCCCTTAGAATTAGTCCAGCAAATGCCCTTCATGTTATCGCCGTCTGGAATCTGTCTCTGAACGGATCATTTGTTTTTGAGTTATGCTCCAAGCACTGAAGGTCCCTTCATGATAAGTGTACAAAGAGTCCCTGTGTATCCCCATGTCTTTCTCAGTGTGATTTTTGGTTATCTGCCTTTTTGAATGGAGACTTCAGGTTTTTTTCCCCTGTATCTACAAGTATCTTCAAACATACAAATTATTTAGTGTACTCCACAACAATATGTTAAGGCTCTAAAATGGCATTAAAAGCTGTGGCTTTAAAGCTACACTCTAGCACTGTACAGACACAGAGACAGTAGGATGTGTGGTCTGGGTAATTCAGCAAAGTTTAGCTCACTGTAGTCACGGATGACATTTTCAGGGTTTCCTAAAAGCTGGTTGCAGCTACATGGACAGTCAGCATTTTTTTTTTTCCATCTCCCACCAGATGACAGATAGGCCAGTGAGAGAAAAATGCTTGTGTTTGGTTTGAATCCTAATGCTAATCCCCATTTCCTGAAACCTGCAATGTTTGTGCTTGGAGTGTTACACTAAGCATTACAAGATGGAATACACACTAGACATAATATTGTACAGCGCTTTGTTGAACCACATGTGAGACCTTGTGTGTAGCTTTAGGGTATGTGTATTAATAAGAACTTGGGCATTTGGCCATAACAGAAATCAGAATGTTGTTTCTTCCACACGAGGGCAGTCATCATTTACATGAATAACAGATGCTGCTGTCAGGGAGGCTCCTGTACAGAGATGTATAACTGCTTGCCACCCATTGATATGATTTACCTGCGGAGACCTATTTTCACAGCTGGAATCACAGATTTAGACTAGTGGTCTCTGGTTACTGCCAGTTGGAGACGTGTGTGTAATGTTACTCAAAAGATATCATAGTGTCACACTGTGTATCTCTTTACTTGAGGTGTATTTGGAGTGTCCTCCTGTGGAATGTGTTACTACACTTCTGTCAGTTTTCCACAGGATGAGGCTTTATTTGTAGTAGATGTTTATCTTGGGAATTGTGGAATTATATGCTGGTGCTCTGATATTTTGACACCTGAAAGAAAGAAGGGATGAATATCATTAGGACCAGAATTAGCCTTGCAGTATTTTTTATTTTTATTTTTTATTTCCTCCCTTTCACTCTTCACTTTAAAATGACAACTTGAATGCAGAACTTTTTCTTTGACAGTATTTGTGCTCTGTAGTATTAACAGTTTACTTCTACCACTGCCAATACCAACATTCAGTTAGAGACGGGGTGAAACTACAGCAAGAGTTTTCCTGCAGCACCCAAATCACAAAATCTGCCTTGCTCTGAGTGCTTTGAAACTGAAACTGAATTCCTGGATGACAGTTCAGATGTTCTGTCCATTTCAGATTAAATTTACCAACACATTCATAGGTAAACAATCAGCTGGCTAATGGTTACTTTTAATCATTAACCAATGTTTGTATAATTTAGTTAGTCACTGTGTGAGGGTTCTAGGCTGCTCGCATACATAACATGTCTGGAGCAATGAGAGATAAACTACGAGCTGAGCTGAGTTGAGTTGAGCGTGCGTGCATATATGTATGTGTCTAACCTTTATTGATCCCCTTGGGGAAATTCCTTCTCTGCATTTGACCCATCCTATTCAAAGTTAACCTTAACTATACATACTAGGAGCACCCGGGGAGCAGTCAGGGGTTAAGGGCCTTGCTCAAGGGCCCACAGTGGTGGTGACTGGGACAAGCGGTCGCTTTCCCACCTCAACCTCTTGCCAATCCAGGGACTCGAACCGGCGACCCACCGATTACAAGTTCGCTTCACAAACCACTAGGCCACCACTGCCTGTGTGCACTACCAATAGCAAAACTGATCAGAGCTTATTGATTCTCTAGTATTTACTAATTTAACAGCAGAAGCCGTGTATTACCAGGTCTTCCCTACCCCCTTCCCTAGAGTCAAAATAGCATGGCATCCATAACATACTCTCTAATTGTGTTTTCAGTCTGTATAATTTCACATACTTAATTACGTCACACTGGTTTATCTGCATTTCATCTTGACTTAAAATGAACAAAAGAAGAACATGAAAGTATATTTGAGGGAGTCTTCCTTACAAACCTGTACTGATGGGCCACAGTGGTGACTGCTGTCATTTTTTATCATTAGGTCACTGGTGTGGTTGGCAGAGCGGAACTTCTTTCATCGATCTTTCTACTGGCCGCTTTCCTCGCATACACAAAATCCACAGGCGCAGACCAGTCCATTGGTAAGTCTAATGTCTCTCACCAGTCTCTCACGTATTATTGTCCCATGTACAAGACATACTGGGTTATTTTCATGAAAGCTCTTTTTCCAGGTGCTCTTCTAATAAAATGTTGCTGCAAAATTTCGAGACAGAGGCATTAAAACAAACTCTAGGAGATGCAGTGACCTGAAGGGTCTTTGCCAATTAAAAAGCAGAAATAGTCAAAGTCCGATGCATGTGTAAGGTCTTGTAACAAGCGGCATTAAAATAAGTAACATCAACCACCTGGGTATTCAGGTGATAAGAATTAAGAATGAATCCCCCATTGTTTTAATACATATCAAGTAAGGGTAATTAAAATAGAATGCCTTAGGAATTTCATTAACACACCTTTTTTGTGTTTGGATGCAGTGTTCATGTTTTTTTAAAGCGTAGGCACCTGTAGTTGTACATAGTGTGCATAGTACATGTACCTTCAGACTTCTAATTGGATTTACATTGAACAACTGTAGTTCTGCATCAGTATTCAGTTTATTTTTAACAACAGCAGCAAACCATTACACACACTACCTTGACTACAGTGCAACCAGTGCTGGAGTTTTAAGGTTGTTAATGCTATACATATAGAGTACCAGTAGAAGTTTGGACCCACCTTCTTATTCAAGTGTTTTTCTTAATTTTTTACTATTTTCTAAATAATTTAACAATACTGAACACATCAGAACTAGTAAATAACAGAATTTGACAAATAGTGTATTGGATTAGAATCACTGAATGTTCCTTTAATCTACTCCAAGCGATAATTTACCAACAAGGCTAGTTGGACAGCTCCATTTTGAGATACTGAGAAAACTCAACATTGCTTCAGGGTTTGGTGTATACAGCATTTAGATCAATAGAATTTGTCTCCAGAGAAGTTGCTAAATGTTTATATAATGGATGCACTATTGACCTATACAAGGTTGTACATAATTTGTCCTGTGTATGTGCTTTCTTTGTTTTTTCAGTATGGGCTCCCATTGCTCTGACAGTAGTTCTAGTGGCTGCAGCAACTCTGTGTAAGGAGCAAGGAATCACTGTCGTCGGCATCTGCTGTGTTCATGAAGTGTTTGTGGCACAGGGGGTAAGGCTCTCTTTGCTTCTGTTGGTCACAGAAAACATTACTTATACTAATGAGCCAAAGCATTGTGACCACCCCTGCGTAAAATGCTGTAGATGGATCAGACTTGTTCCAGTACCACCCCCCACCCCCACAACACCACACCATGTCACTGATTTATCCTCCTCTTGTCACTGATTAATCATCCTCAGAGAGCTATGGGTTACTTCTGACCATAAGCCTTTCCGTTTCAGAGATGCTCTTACACAGTCATCTGGCATTGACAATTTGGCCCTTGTCAAAGTCACCAAGCACATAGACTATAAAAGCCTGCTGTTCATGTACTGTCAAATGCATCCCAGACCTTGAAATGCACTGCTGTCAATCACTAGTTAATATTCTTCCCTCTGTATGTGAGTGGTCACATTATTTTTGGCTCAACAGAGATTGGTTTAGGTAAAATCTAAAATGCTGGATTTGAAAATGTTTTACATCAAAAATGTTGAAACTTGAGTTGTAATCTAAGTGC
>OMNN01028492.1:21229-31643 GCA_900302755.1 Chromis chromis | reverse complement strand
GGGTTGGGGTGGTCGTGGGGGTAGGGTGGGGTACGAGGCGCTAAAATGTAAAAAGTGAGCCGCTGCCGGCAAAAACATAACCTCCGCTTCGCGCTTGGCGGAGGTAATAAGGCTGTCGGCAGAATCATGCAGCACTGCAGCAGGATACTATTCCTCATGAAGCAGTTTGTAATAAAGCACCTAACCCCACAGTTGGTCTAATGTGCATGAAAACGAATGAAATTCTCTCCCAGACTTCATATCATTATTAACTTCAGCTAAACTTTCAAGACCTGGACAGCACCATGAGGTGATGAATGGTTCCCAAACTTCCTCTGTTATCCCCTTTTACATGTAGATTATATATAGAGTTAATCTGCCCCGTTTTCTGAGCTCAAAGCTGAAACTTCAGTACATACCATTTTACTGAAAAGAAGAGGAAGAAGTGATTTTCTCAGCACTGACATTACAGGTCATAACAGAAGTGAAGAAACAGCGGATGGCATCTGTTGGCAGATCCTCTGCTACCTTCTGCCTTTTCATGGAAATGCTGGACTCAATCTCAACTTTTAAATTATTGAAGTGCTCAAAGCAATGGACACTTGAACATCTGCAACTCCAACTGAGTAAACTGCACACAACAGTGTTTTAAGCAAACAGTAGGAATGTCCAAATCTTGTGTTTTTGACCTCAATCATGATCAGAGTCTGTTAATACTGCATAAACATTCCAATGCAGCATTTATATTCACCTTAATGCTAATTAAATATGCATCTGACACACTGAAATAATCACTGTAGTCTCTAAACTTGATACACCTCATTTCTCCCGAGCAGTCTGATAAAATACTGAAGGTCCTGGTTCAATTCTATTAAGCTGATAAATGTAAATTAATAATCTGATGTGAAAAATTTTAAATGGAAAAGTGTGACTCTTGAAATCGATGTGGCACGAGCTGCAACCCAAACAGGTAAGCATCGTGTTATTAGTGTGGAGCTGAAGCATCGCAGTACTGCATAATGCAACAATCAGATGCTATTTAAAAAAAAATATGAGAAAAAGAAAAGAGAAAAACAGAAGATAAATTTAATTAAAAGAATAAATCAAGGAAACAAATTACAAAAGAATACAAGGCTGTGTGATATGAAATTGACTTTAACAATAATATGAGCCTTGGTGCACATGGGGCTGGTTCAAAAATACATTTAGAATTGATTACTAAAGTTTCGAAAAGTTCCCGATTTCATCAAGTTCTTGTCTAATCTACCCACCAAGGAAAAGCTTCTCATGTGCATCCATTCCGGTAATCAGGATAAGGCTGTCTGTAAGCAATGGACCTGCACTGATTGACTTTCACCAGCAGCCTCCTGCTGAGTATAATGGTCTTCTGAATCCTTTCACATAACATAGATCCTCTAGTGAAGTACAAGTAATGAAAAAATTACCACTCCTGCCAGGCACTATGGGATTCCACAAAGGGAGGAACAAGAGGAAAGTAGGTCTGACTCACCGACTCCAGCTGGTCCATGAGTTTGATGAGGAACTTTCGGCACTCTGGTGTTTTACTGTCCAGCTTCATGCCTGTCTGCATAGAGTAGAGCCGACCTGCAGGAGAGGACAGCAGAAAAGATGAAAGGTGAGCAGAATTAAACGTGTTTTTTTTACAGCTCAGTAAAGTCCATTCCCTCTACAGCCTCGTTCTAACGTCTGACCGAGTCATGTGGAATACTCATTACACGAAGACCTCATGAATTTTTCACAACAAAGCTGCAGAGGAGCTCCTCGACAAGCTGCGGATGTTTTCTTCTGCTCTGGACCAGGAGGAAAGTTGAAAAGACTTCCACCTGAGCCGGACATCCCTGATCGAAAAGAGGCTGTCAGAACTCCAACTCCCACAATCCCTCATCTGCCAATTAGTTCTGTGGACAAGTTCTTCTCTTCACATGATGCAACACCTTGAACCTGTGAGCCAGATGACCTGAGCAGCAGAGAGCTGACTGTCTGTCTTACTGACTGACCTTCCGACTGGTTTTCTAAGTTGGAATGCAGTTTGGCAGATAAATAAAACTTTACAAATTACTAACTTACTGCAGATTAAAGCTGCTGACATGACAAAACAGAGAAGCATCCACCCATATCACCTCACACACTCACATTTTCACAGTTCCTTAATATGCCAATTAATTTTCCCTGCCAGTAAAACAATTAGGTGCAGCACATAGGCATACGCATTTTTGCTCTGAAGTAAAAGAACACGGTCTGTTGTGTTGTCTTATAGTTGGTGATAAGACAAATGTATGTTAATTATAGGTTGTTTGTAACCTTAATGTCGCTAGATTTGCAAGTTAATTCAAAGTTAATCAGCCCTGAAAGTGTTTGGTCAGCTCAGTCTAACCTGCAGGAGTTCCTGAAGGCTCCTGTAATATAATGCTGCCACGGGGGAAATAAATTCATGACAGGTGAAAACCAGTTCATAGTCTCCAGACATCTTTTACTGCAGGGACGTGTGCTATGAAGCAAGATTAACAAGGTAGCGAGGTATGTTGAGCCTAAAGCCACAGATTTCAATGTCATGATGTTCTCTCTTTCAATCTGGTAGACCAGCGGTCCCCAACCACCCAGCCGTGGGTCATTTGGTACCGGGCCGCACAGAAAGAATAAAAACATTTAATTTTATTTCCGGCAGAGTCCGCAGGGTGCTTTATTTTGAAAAATGACTAGATTGTTTTCCCGTCACTTCCGTCTGTGCTTGTTTCCTGCACTTGACTCGTCAATCAAACCCATGCCAAAATTAATAAAAAAACAAACGTCTCTGGGGAGCTTCTTTGAAAAGAGGGAGAGACTCCAAAAAGTAAATACATATTTAGCAATAAAAAGTAATTAACTTTTCTTTAATTAAAAAAAACATTGTTACATTTTTTAAAAATTGCAACCTTTTTTGCACCACGGACCGGTTTCAAGCAAGACAATTTTCTACGGACCGGTCATCGCTGTGCTAGATCACCACGGTAACTTATGCAGCCCAGCTAATCTGCTTCACAGGAGGTCTTGATGAGAGTCTTACAGCTGTAAGAAGCATCTCCCTTTCTGTAAGTTATTAATGCCACTGAATGCAGCTGTGCAGTGAAGTTGCATTGCTTTGGGAACCTATATGCATTCAGTTGGTGATGCAGAAAATGCAAAAATATGTTTTCATGCTTGGTCTTAAATTTGCTTTCCAGTTTCTACACTACTGGTACTGCAGCTAATAGAAAAGTAGATTAGTCTACTGGCATTTATCACAGAGAATATTCAATCAATAACACTAATTTCACTTTGATTTGGCCAAAACTAAAACAATTTCCACGTAACCTTCATAATGGGACAGTGTCGGACCTAAATCAGACCTAAAGCTCTGATGTGCAGCTGTCACTACAGAAATAAGTGGCTAATAAGTGTGAGATTGCGTCGAGATAAATATATTAACTTTCACAGATAACCGTTTTTGTAACAGCAGCACATTTCACCATGATCATTTTTCATAGCTCCCTGTTATAACAACCCGTTTCTCTTAAAATTGGGCGGTACACGATCAATCTATTCTGTGACAAGTCTCATATGACGTAGTAAATTTGATGTATTTTATTGAAGCGCATACAGAAAGAGAGAAAACAATTGTGCTTTAGTTTGATTTAAAAGGGGGGTTTTCCTATTTGAAATTCAGAATGATACAGTAATGCAGTTTAAAACAAGCGTTCTTTTAGGGTCTCTCAGAATCAGCCTGCGTCAATCAGTCCTCTTTCACAACCCTTCAAGGAACTCACGATGGACACGTCTCATGTAACTTGTTGTTGTTTTTTTTAGTATGAATGGGGTGTTCGATGCAGGTTGCCATTCAGGAACCTGATTGGTTGTGATGTGAAGCACGCAAGTACAACGCAAACGCTTTCCCAAAATAAACTCAACATAAGGTAGTTGCACAACAAACCTAATTATTAATAAAGGGATGTATGCCAACAACGCTGCAGCCTTGGGTGACCTTTATTATGTCAGAAGGAAATTGGTTTGCAGTATGGAGGACTTTACATGCAAAACAAACAAACATCCTTGGAATCCTTAGAAGTAAGTAACCACAAGAATCACTTGTTCAATATACCCGGCTGCCAGCACAGCCAGGCAAACAAACACTTCAGGTTTAATCCCTAATCCACAACTCTGAGTGTGTGTGTTATGTACTATTATGTATGATGTACACTATTTGTGCAACAGGCAAAGTCAGCACTGCACTATCAGTCTGCAGCGAAGGAAGCAGACTTAGATTTTCTTCTCCTTGCAGCCATGAGGATGCTGGGGAGGATTATCAGCCGACAGATTAGATTACCTCAACAGTTCACTTGTTACAGCAGCAGCAGCAGCAGCACTGTAGGTGACGAGGCAAAGCACATTGAGCAACCATAAGAAAACCAGAAAAAAACACGATATTATAGCATTCATATTAATAATTAACAATCGTTGACCGTTTAAGCCATCTATCAAACAAAAATCACAATTATTTTCTGTTTGCAGCTTATTCAATGTGAGGATTTGCAGCTTTTCTCAGTTTTATATCTGTAATTTGAATATCTTTGGGTTAGTCTGTTTGGATAAAAGACATTTGAAGACATTATCCTAGATTCTTGTGATGAGTCTGTTTCTTATGTACATAACTGACAGATTCTTTAACAATGTAAGTAAGTGTTAAGTGCAGCCCTAGCTTGACCTTATAAATGAATAATGACCATACTCCTCTTTAGACATTGTAAATTACTCTTTAAAAAAAGCCATTTACAGTGTGCATAATTACTCCCTGCATTTCCCCCGTATCTTTTTTCCCCTAAAATGTCAATCTCAAGTGCATGTGAGTGTAGATGAAGCTGCCAAAGTTGTACCAATGCAGTAAGCTCCAACCATCTGCTGCAGCAAGAGCAGAAAAACAAAACACGCAGATTTCCAGCTCCGTGTGCACGCAGGTTTGCCATGTCGTGTTGTCTGTTACCAGGAGACCATCCAGATCTTGTTGTACTCTACACTGGGCGTGTATTTTAGCACTATTTCCACCTCATGTTCAGCGTCTGAGTCACAGCGCAGTGTCACTGTCCTGCACAGCATCAACCGAACAATGTCCCATTTCACTGAATGCAGAATGGAGGGGAGTCACTGTCACGCCGCCAAGGCCTGAACCACTCAATATTTCCAAAAAAGAAAAAAAGCCAAAGTGACACACATCATGTATGCATGTTCTGCATGACGCCACAGAGGCAGTTAACCAGCCAGCGCAGAGAAGCAAACAGACAGCAAGTCCTCAGCTACTGAAGCAGCCAGTAAGCCAGTCATCAAGTGACAAAGAAACTCATTGTGCCATTACACCCATAGACTCAGTTTGGCTGTTTACAGACAGTGAAGTGCAACACAGAAGGCTTTGACAGGAGCCACAGAAACAGAAAAAACAACCCAGCTAAGACTGGCACATCCTTTTCTCATGTATTCCCCCAGAGCTTGAGCCCTCTGCTGGTCATATAAGGTGCAGTTTGTACATGTTTGATTGTTTGCTTCCATAAGTCATTACTCACTAAACTGCACTTTGTACATTCGTCTTGTTCAGGGCATTCGTAAAATCCAGACAACATTTGCAGATCAAAGCCCTGTAATGGACTGGTGACCTTTTCAAGCTGTACCTCACCTCTCGCTCAATATCACCTGGAATAGACTCCAGCCCTCTATGACCCACTAAATCAGAGGTTCCCAAACTGCCAGAGACCCACACTAACTATCTCCAGAGGTAGCTGAAGCATACAGATGTTAACCACAGCTGCTCACGCACACTAAAAGGCCAACCACATCCAAACACGGAGATAACAACAACGCAAAAGACTATTATTTCATATGATTATGGCTATAATTTAATATAGGCTAGTAGCAGCTTATGTCAGTTAAAGTAAGTACAAACTGTAGTACAGAGTAAACATACAGGTTGTAAGAGAAGCAGACTCACACGTATTTTATAATATTTTGTAACAATTATTACTAAAATATGCTATTTGTAATTATTTTTAAATTATATTTCTCCATTAGAGTAAAATACCTTAGCTGAAAATGTCACTTAAGCAAAAGTATAGTAATATGAGCAGGAAATGCTTTAAGTTTTAGAGGTAAAAGTACTTATGCAATCACATCACAGAATTAGGTAATTATTATTCATGCATTAATGTGTATAAATAGCATTTTAATTTTGTACTTGTTTGAGGCGTAGCTCATTTTGAACTATTAAGTGCAGCCCTGTAACTACCTTTTTCCCCTTATAACTGAGTTTTTCTGATAACTCTGTTTATTAATCTGTTTGACTGAATGTTCGATTAGAATTTATTTATTTTTTGTAAAAACAGGACTTTTTGTGAAAATTGTGGCTCAAGTGAACCTGAATTAGGCTACTGTTATTTTTGTTTTGTTTTTTTCCATAAGAAAGGTTGTTTCAGTCTGGTGGGTCAGCTGGCTGCTATTATCAGCCGATATTAGCCTATCACAGATATTTCAATAACCGCATGTTGCTCAATCTGCACTGATATGAAAATTCTGCTTTTAGAGAACATTATTCAAAAAAAGAAGTTTGAGGTAATTTTAAAAAATGGTGTCATTACCATTGTCCTGCCGAGTGCACTCTGACTCCGTTGCTTACAATACCCTCAGCACTGTCTGCAGCACATGTAGTAGAGTAGTCTTACAGCTAAGCAGACAGTTGTGCAGAATCTCCACAGTAAGGTGCAAGCTAGAGTGTAAAAGACATTGCTGAAAAGTTAATAAACAATGACCCCATAATTTTTCTATCTCAATATAACATATAAACTATATTGCCAAAAGTATTGGGACACCCCTCCAAATAACTGAAATCAGGTGTCCCAATCACTTCCATGGCCACAGGTGTATAAAATCAAGCGCCTTCACGTCCAACATCAGTGCCTGACCTCACAAATGCGCTTCTGGAAGAATGGTCAAAAATTCCCATAAACACACTCCTAAACCTTGTGGAAAGCCTTCCCAGAAGAGTTGAGGCTGTTATAGCTGCAAAGGGTGGGCCAACCCCATATTAAACCCTACGGATTAAGAATGGGATGTAATTAAAGTTCATGTGCGTGTAAAGGCAGACGTCCCAATACTTTTGGCAATATAGTGTATGTTGAAAAGGAGTTGAGTACGTTTCTGCTATATAGAACATTGTGCCTATGTGTCTAAGAATAAGGATATGGACAGATGAGACTTTTATGAAATGGGCTTGGACTATTGTGCCAAAATGTCAGCCATTCATTATTCCTGTTCTTGTCTGTTCTTTTGCATAATACCCAGTTTTACAAAGATAAAACTCTGAATGACTCAATGAAGTATGAGAGAATGTGTTATTCCAGGACATGCACATTTACAACCTTGCATTTTATCAACTGTCACACATTATTAGAGCTCACTGTATCTTTCAATTGTTTCTTCAATTAAAACTATGTGGGCGTATCCTTTGTATATTTAGAAGAGCTCTTCCAAGAGATCTTTACATGTCTATGCATGCCTACATATGTTTTTTTCTCCTCATACACACACATACTAGATTGTAGGGTAGGCTGCTGACTCAAACAGCACATGAAAGAATTTTGGACTAGTTCCCCTTTTCTTTCTCTGTTTGACCCTAAGTTATGCATGGATGAGTTATAAATGGAAGTTTTAATCCAGTAACACTTAGTAGTAGCAGATGGTAAGCAGATTTTCAGTGGTGACATAATCACTGTTGTGACACGTGTTCTGTTATTTGGAACATTTCACTCTTGCATCTGTTAATAGTGAACACATCACGTTGTGTGTTTGGCTTTATGGTCTCTCTCATACACATACAGTTGTCAGCAAAAGTTTACATACACTTGTAAATATGTATGTACTGCTGTGTCATGGCAGTCTTGAGCTTCCAATGATTCCTATAACCCCTAATTTTATATGATAGAATGATTGAAACGTGTCTTTTTAAACAATAATGCATGTTGGTTATTCTTGGTCTTCTGGAAATATGACAAAATTTGATGGGTCAAAATATGCATACAGCAATGCTAATATTTGGTTAAATGTCACTTCAACTGCCTCAACTATGAGCATTCGGTAGCTGTCCACAAGCTGCTGGCAAGCTTCTGGTTGTATCTTTGGCCACTGCTCTTCACAGAATTGGTGCAGTTCATTCTAATTTGTTGTCTTTCTGACACAGATTTGTTTCTTTAGCACAGTCCACAGGTTGTTGATGGGGTTTAAGTCAGGACTTTGGGAAGGCCAGTCTAAAGCCTTAATTCTAGCCTGTTTTAGCCATTTCTTTACTACTTTTGATGTGTGTTTGTTGGAACACCCAACTGCGTCCAAGATCTGTAGCTGCTTTGAAGTGGCTCCAAGTGACTTCCCTGACTTATTCACATCAGTGATTTGCTTTTTCAGATCTGTGCTGAGCTCGTTAGACTTTCACTTTGTAGTGTTTGGGGCTGAGTGTGATGAGTGTCAAATGGGCCTTTTTAAATTGGCTCAGAGGAGTCAGCAGCTATAACCAACCGTAATCACACACGAGAAGAAAATTTGATTAACACGACTTTCTACATCACCAAAACTAATGATTCAAGTTGATGTATGTATGTTTTTGACCCAGCAAATTTTGTCATATGCAGAAGGCCCATGATAAATATTTTTTTTGGTGTACTGTAAAAAAAAAAAAGAAAAGAAATTACAATAGACTACAGTTACTGTATTTGTTGTCTTGACTCTGTATAAGAACCAAAGGGTATTTCTCCTCAATATCTCAATCAGTGCATTTTACATTCAGACTCTACAACAGTTATTCGTTGTAATGTTTGAAAAAATGTACAATACAGTAATACACACTTGATACTGTAACTAATATTTCATTGTTGAGTAATCTATACAGTAAGTAACTGAAAAATATAAATGTTCTGTGTTATACAGTATATGTTGTATAGGGTTTTTCACTTGTGTGTCACTCTCTCTTTTCATCTCTACAGATCCGTGTCTTCCGTCCTCCCAATTATTCAGGAACTATTGCTTTGGCTCTGTTAGTGTCTCTGGTTGGAGGTCTGCTGTATCTAAGGAGGAACAACTTGGAATTCATTTACAACAAGACTGGATGGGCCATGGCTGCATTGGTATGATACACACATACGTACACACACACACACACACACACACACACACACACACACACACACACACACACACACACACACGCTACCTGGAACCTTTTAATCCACTGGGAAAAGTCAAATATATGCTCTGCCAAAAATATCCACTTACACAAGCCAGGGACACAAGTCAAGTGAAACTGCACTGGAAACAAGATGAGTGGTGCAATTTCACCTCATTAGTAGAATATTCTCCTGTTTTCACAAAAAATATAGTTTCATGTTTTATGAAATGGATAAATTTCACACTGACTCATTATTTTTCCACACTAATGATATTTTATCCTCTTTTTCTGCTGTCTTTGCTTGTCTCTCATTGTCCATCTGTCTGTAACAGTGTGTGGTTTTTGCAATGACATCTGGTCAGATGTGGAATCACATCAGAGGTCCTCCCTATGCCCACAAAAACCCACAGAATGGACAAGTGGTATGTATTTTTTTTTCTTGTGTTTACATATTAATATATTGCCCATCTGCTTATGCTTTCTGTCTTGTGGTGTTTTTTAAAATATATATTATATATATATCTCCAGTTTCTCAATGTCTTTATCACCCTCCTTTTATCTTCCTCACTTTCTCTTTTTTTGTTCCTATATTCCTTATCTTCTTTACAACTTCTAGATTTGTTTTCAATAAAAAAAAAACCTACATTTTAGGAGTTAAGATGAAAATGTTTTTACAGTGTTGTGAGCTAGGGCTATATTAGATCAGTGATAGAACATCTGTAAGGCTGTTGGCGTCAAGTAAAATGCACTCTGTACCATTACCACCTGCTAACAGGTCAGCGCTGGGACAATGTGTGTGTGTGTGTGTGTGTGTGTTTGTGTTACTGGACAGCTGGGGGCAGTCATTGTGTGTTAATATCACCCTAGAGACATTCACAGTTGTCTAGGACCAAGCAGTGAGAGAGAGAGAAACATAGAGAGAGACAGAGGAATGGGTAGAGAAAGTATTTTCTTTTTTCTTTCTTTCTTTCTTTCTTTCTTTCTTTCTTTCTTTCTTTCTTTCTTTCTTTCTTTCTTTCTTTCTTTCTTTCTTTCTTTCTTTCTTTCTTTCTTTCTGTTTCTGTCTTTCTGTCTCTGATTTTTATTTATCCATACTGCCTCCTCTGTTTTATGCAGTTACTCTGTTTTTGGACAATTGCCACTTATTACCAATGTGTGTGCAAACACACCTTCAGGGTTTGCAGATATAGTTTTGCTGGTCATCAT
>OMNN01028492.1:0-20953 GCA_900302755.1 Chromis chromis | reverse complement strand
GTCTGTCTGTCTGTCTGTCTGTCTGTCTGTCTGTCTGTCTGTCTGTCTGTCTGTCTGTCTGTCTGTCTGTCTGTCTGTCTGTCTGTCTGTCTGTCTGTCTGTCTGTCTTTCTTTCTTTCTTTCTTTCTGTCTTTCTGTCTTTCTTTCTTTCTGTCTTTCTTTCTTTCTTTCTGTCTCTGATTTTTATTTATCCATACTGCCTCCTCTGTTTTATGCAGTTACTCTGTTTTTGGACAATTGCCACTTATTACCAATGTGTGTGCAAACACGCCTTCAGGGTTTGCAGATATAGTTTTGCTGGTCATCATTTAAGTTTGTTCACTCACGTGTGAAATTAAAATAACAATATGGGGGGTGGGAATTTGAGAAAACGATAGAGTAGGGAGAGGAGAGGATAGGAAAAGTGGGAGAGCAATGGACATAGAGGAGAAAGTGAGGAACAGGGTGAAGGAAGAAAATTAACCTTAAAAACATGTGGTGATGTGTCTAGAGAATTATTTCGTCTGTGCCATGTGTGAATTTGCACACACGAATGCACTCAAACTCTTCCACAGTCAGTGATGCATGTGGTCACAGATGCAAGTATGCAGAGCAGGGAGTTGTAGGGAAAGTCAATTCAGCTCAGGCAGAGACTTTAAACTAGTATTCCAAGTAGCCAACAGAATATAGACAAACACACAGAAGAGGGAAGTGCACAAACTGCACACATCCAGACTATGATAGAGTCAAAAGAACAAAGAAAATGGCTGAAAACAGCATCACAGCTTCCCTCTTGACCCTTGCTTTCTTTTATTCCTTATTGCAGTCCCTCTGTCTTGTTCTCTGTAAAAGGCACTCCATTTGCCAGGCACTGTTGGCTCTCTCTGTCATTTTTCAGTCTGTTTGACAACAAATAGGTTACACACTCATACAATGTAGCTCTCTAATGTAGCTTTCACCCTTTTTTTCCTCTTGCCCTGTCATTTCCACATCTCTCCAGTCCCCTGTTTTTCTATCTATTTGCTCCTGAGCCACTTTTATTCTTGCCCGGTGTAACATCTACAGTTGGAGATGATGATATTGTTGGAAATAGAAATGTTGACTTCTGATTCATTCATATAGTGCATGGTGTTGCACAAATCACAAGAGGCACTTTTTTAGTTTCTGAATATTATCACATTGTACAATTAGATACAAATTACATACATACTTCACAATGTATCTGATAATATCCTGCTGGCATTACTGATATATTTACTTGTAACTCTCAGTGTGAGAGCTGCCACATTCTTGTATACATAATGACTTCCTCTTCCATTTCCTCTGTTGTTTGTGTCTGCCCAGAGGCCTTATTCTCTGTTTATCAGTTCATTCGTTTCCCCATTTTTCCTCCCTCTGCCTTCCTTTCTTCTCTGCGTCTTCCCTCCTCACTCCTTTTTTGCGTCTTCGTGTGTCCTCATACCACATTATAGTCTTCTGAAGAAGTGCAGTCAGCTAATTTTAAGCATTCCTACCTGCCTGCCACTTCTGTCCTTCCTTTCCCTCTTGTTCTTGCCTTTGCACGAACTGAGCAGAGCGATGAGGGCAGCATTAAAGCTTTGACTAAGTCAAGTGTTGAAACAGCATTTTAAATAAAGACAGAAATTAATTCAATAGTTTTAGGAAGCAATAGCCATAGGCGTCTGATTCAAATGCAAAGGTGAGCGGGTCATAAAAGATTTATTACTGAGCATGCAGAAACCGAATTATGCCAGTTAGATGTAGCAAGGCTGACGAGCTGGTGGGTGGCCTATTGTGTGCCCTATTGAAGTTGGGAAACTATTATCTTACTCAAAAAGTTAAGGATTCAAATTACATAAACTTTCTTTAATGAATAAATCAATGTAAAAGCACTTCTTAGCTGCATGTTGTGTTCTCAATGAGAGGGATATTGTTATCTTAGTGTCTGGCTGTCGACATGTTATAAAACCTATGGCTAAGTGCCTGCCATCACATTTACTATCTGAGTCATATTATGTCATACTCCTCCAGTACAGCACTTATGTTTAACAATGGACCACATTAAATTGTTCAGGTGTATAAATAAAGGGATCACTGCATGTATGTGAACCTTTATGTAAACGAATTTGAAACTGTTGAGGGTTGGCTCCATTATGCTATAGCGTAAGCCTTCTGGGCTTCATAGCCTTACATGTATCATACCTCTTTAACAGCAGCAGCCTACTGGATATAGTTTGTAGTGATATACAGTATATACTTTCACCTGGCCATATTTGCTTGAACTGAAAGGCCAGATTGCTGTTTTGGAGGCACTCAACCAGATCCCGTGTAAATGACCCTCATCTCTTTATTTCTTCACACTCTTGCATTTTGCTCACCCATGACCTCTCCCTATGCTCTCTTTAAATCCCTCTCTGTCACTACCCTCTGATAGTGAATAGCTTCAACTGGGCAGATGATATTGAAAAGATTCCTATCTTATCCAGCCTGTTCTCCTTCCCACCTCTTTTCATGTTACTTCCTCTCACCTCTTTCTCTAATCTCCTCCTCTCCCCAGACAGTGTAATTCCTTTAAAATGATGAGCGAGCGAGGCCAGGTAGACTATATTGAAAGGATTTGTCAACTGATGAATGGCACAACGAAGCAGATGAAATTGTAGTGTGCGTCTCACTGTGCAGCCAAGAAAATACTGCTTGCTCGTTTTTGCTCAGACACTCACAAGATAGGATATAGACACAGTTGTGCAGACACATCCATGGACTATAAGCACCCCACATACACATGTATTGCAACACTTATGCTCACACAGTTCATCCGGCCACACTTGCTCTAATATGACAAACGTAATCAGAATACTACAAACACAATCATGTACACAGGAAAACAAAACAAAACAAAAGTCACACATGCAGTTTTACAGCTTTTGAGTCATGTGAGTGGGGTTAGAAGAGAAAAAAAATTAATACAGAGCAAGAAAGTAAATAGCTTTTTAGCCGAGTTCTTCGAAATAAAATGTATATGTCGAATCGTATCCAATTAACAAAATTAATTTAAGGTTCAAGCCTGAATGAGACCTGTTTCAGCCTGGAAGGGAGAGGTGACTCAGGGAAACACAGCATAAATTCTAACATTACCTTCTGGGGAGTACCTTTCAGTCAGTGTTTCTCTCTTAGTTTTTACTATGACCAACCACTGCCTTTTTTCTACACTGTTGGCTGATGACATTTCCATATTTCCAGCTGATTTCACATGATTGGTTGATGGCTTTCGGCAGCTGTTGGCAGCGGCCCTTTCTGCATTACTGCTAACCTTTCATATTTTACAGAAACACTGCTGTCACTTTTATTGGCTTTCTGCAAATGGCTGACTTTTGGCTTGCAGAGGACATCAGTGTGTGGTGTGTGTTAACCAGTATGAATACTGCTTTATTGGTTTGTACCTCTACACCTCGACACAGAGGGAGAGAATACGCTTGCGTTTATCTGTGTGTTTTGAGCCGATATAGAGTGAAGTGAACAGTCCAGTGACACGGTGAAATAAGTTGTCCTTCAGGCTGAACATTTGTAGACACCGAGCATCCCTCTCAGTCTCTATGCTCAACCGCTCACAGCCTCACTCACAGCCAAAAGTGAGCAGAACCATTGTTTTAGCAGAAAGAATTTAAGTAAGAGCCATATATTAAAGGCATGTACCCTGCGAGAAAGAAAGACAGAAAGAAAGAAAAACTGAGTACAACAAGACTTACTGTGGGCAGTTTCATATAGAGTGTTTCTTAAGTGCAAAATATAGAAAATATCCACATTAAATGTCAGATGGGTAATGCTGTGGATTGTGTGGCTCAATTGGATTTGTCGGTGATTCTAAAATGAGATGTTGAATTTTAAATGTTTTTATAAATTCTGTGACTTTATCTACCTCCCTACAAAATGTCACCACTACAAAAACACTGAGTCTTTAGACTTAACCAGCCAAATTGAAAAGTCATGACAAGACAGAAAAATATCTTTGACTTTCTTTAAAGTCAAAGGACTCCCCCCCAAAAAACTCCCAACAGCTCTGATGGAGCTCAAGTGGTCTTTGTTGGAAGTTATTTGACTGCAGCTGATGAAATTGGAATCTGTGCGTTGCAGCTCATCTGCCTCAAGTGTCGAGTACAGAAAATCATTTGCTGTTAGATCCAGATTGACCCTGTCTCTGTGTCAGGGATAAGTAATAAATATTAAGTAATCAGTAATTGATAACAGTTGCATTCGCCACGCGTGTAAATGCACACAGCAACTACGTCACCTTGGAAAAATGTATCGATCCTGCTGCTGTATGATAGATGCAGGTGTTTAATAAAATCATAGAAATGTGTTTGACAAACAGCTGTAAGAAACAAGCATAACTTCAGCTCCTAATAACATTTTTGGCAAAATTATTTCAAGAGCCTCAATAATCTGAACTGTTAGAGATTCTGTCTTAATAATATTGGCATTAACATTTATATAACATTAACACTTATTTTTTATGCACATTTTCATCTGTAATACTTGTATGTGAAGTTGTAGATTAGTGAACAAGTTAAAACTCTATATGTGTCTACATGTGCATGTCTGAATCTAGTAAAGTCACAGAAACTGTGTGTTTTATGCTCCCTGTTTATCATTTATGGGCCAATATTGGTGCTGAAATGTAGAAACAAGGCTGATAAAATGTAACATGACAATAAGCTGATGTATTTAGACCAAAACATTTTTGTATAATTCACTTCTGTTTTATAACTGTCTGCAAACCATTCCTCTTATGTTCTTAGTTATGGTGTAATACAGCAAAATAGCACCAAAAGCTTCCTCCAAGTTAGTCTCTATGGCTTTTTATTGACCGCACTCTTTACACATTTTGTTATGGGTCATTGAGGCAAATTTCTGGGTCAAAGTTACAGAGATATAATTTACCGCCACAATAGAATCCACTGATTGTGCCAAATTCAATGAAATAGACTTTGCTACGAATTCTTGCAGTTTTAAATTGCACTTGAGCTGCTGGGTATTGAGAAGGTTACTAGAGCAGCTTTAGGTTAACTTACCTGCCAAAGGCCACTTTCGCATTGATGATAAACAAGTTTTTGTTTTTTTTCAATTCACTCCTGCCCAGATTTATTGGAACACATTCTAGACTAAACTAGCAATTCATTAAGTCACAAGGTGGCTTGCGTGTTCTCTTTTTTTTAATGTTCATTGCCAGCAGATGAAATCCTCCATATATCCCAGAAAACAAAATAAATAATAAAACTCTATTGAGGAAATGAGAAGTCACCTCATTTTACTGATTGACATGTTTTTAAAAAAAAAAAGAAAAAGAAAAAAAGAAAACAGGTTTTAAATGGCTGTAATTGACTCTTGGGTAATTAAACTGAACTCTCCATGGAGTGCGTAAACACTGAACTGCATAAACAGTGAGTAGATAATGAGATTTTAAAGCATCACCTGAATCCCTAAAATAGACTGCCATATTTGTTCAGATGAAGGGTTCAGCGAACCTGCCCATAGTCCCTCTGCTGTTCTAGATAAATCACTCCCCATGCTTTGAGATCTGCTTGGTAGACCCTAAATTATTGATGTGTTGAAACATATTTCTGTCTTAATCAAGAAATGTTCAAATTCTATTAATGTAGCTGTCAGTCAGCAGATATATTATATTTACCTTTTTCACAGCTGTATCATCCTGCAAATGTCACTTCTCTTCCACACTCATGTTCTCATTTCATGTTGTAGGTATTTAGCTGGCACTCTTAACCCAGACTGACTTTCAAGGTTCGCTTCTCTAGATCACCTACCATCATTATACCCGTCTGCAACATCACACACATTCAAATCCACCGTTTTGTTTGTATAACAGAAGCACATATTTCCACTCCACCTCTCTTCTTCTCCATTACTTACTCTTTCTCCTCACTGTTCTTTCTGCTTTGTTGACTTTTCATTTATCCCTCTTCCTGTCTGAGTGCCTCCTGACCTTTTACTGAACAAAACACACAACAACACACATTCACGCGCACTATGCGCACAAATACATGACACAGGATGGGAAAAGGATGAATATAGCTTTTTGTAAAGGTTATCACGCCTGGGGCTATTAATAGCCAACACTGTGATGGTTTTGTTTTAGGAAGAGGACGGTCAAGTCAAGGAATGAGGGGGGTTGGGGTTAAAGAATGCTCATTGCTCATGTGCTTTGAGTTGACTTTTTAAATAGCTTCCCATTGATACCAACATGACACTCCATTTGTTGGTGAATGTGACACAATGTGTAAATGATTGACAGCCACTTGTCAAAGCCTGTTCTCAAGGCTTATGAGATGTGAGATGCCTATAGGCTTTATTCATGTGTGTGCAAGCCTGTAAATACATAAGATATTCCTTTACCGGTGCAGACACCTAATTTGCGTCACAATCCGACAAATGGGCTGCTTTATGGAGTTCTTATATAAACAAGGTTTTAATGTCAATGTATTCAAATGAGTGCATGAACACAGACACACACGGTGCTGTTAACATCTTTGTTCTTTGTAGTAGAAGGAATGTAAACACATATATCCCCAAGATCTTACTCCTAAGACCATGCTAATGAAAAAACATTATCGTATATTATCCTCAGGGGAGGTGATTGTTGTTAGTTGTTATACTGATATTTCAATTTTTGATTGAACTAACCTTTTAGAATGTTTAGTATTTTCACAATTGCCTCAGACAGCCCACAACAAAGCCTTCTTCTTTTTTTTTAACCTTTGGGATGTAGTCTTTTTCATTTTTGCACAAGATGTATTCTCTTAAATTCATAACACAATGATTCATTTCTCCCGTGAATACAGTGTTGGGCAGACTGTCTTTGACAAGGTTGAATCTTCATAACATCCCCAACTACAAAAGACAGTTTTCTTTATTTACCAGTCAGTTTAATTCTTTTATGCATACATCATTTTTGTGTTATTAAAAGACAAACAGACTTGAAGTTTCGACCTCATTTGCAGACATTGCAATCTTAAAAAAAAGTAATCCATCAGAATAATTGGGGCAGTAGTAGACTGCAGTTGTACCAGACAGCTCCCCAGCATGAACCTGCCCAAATTTATGCAGGTGAGCTATAGTGAGCCTATTTAAAATGGAGAAAATGTATGTGTCAGCATGCTGAGCAGTAAAATTATATCAGTGATTGTATAATAGTTGGGTTACAAAAAAATGCGAACAAGGCTTTTTATTTTCTATAAGACTGACTCCTAAGAGTAAGTGTACTGATTGTTTTCTGTTTTTCTTATTGCCAAAAAACCCATAAAGACCAAACCCAGCAATGGAATAGACAACTGAACCAGACAGTTGCCAAGAGTGACAAGTTTCTTCATTATCATGCACGTAGGCAGTGTTTTACTTTAGGCCGATCCCACATACACCATCCTGTTGCTATAAATTCTCACTAGGGCATCAAATATACATAATTCCTCAGCTGAAAGTAGTCCCAAGTTTAACAATATTCATGCCTGTTTTAGTAAAGTTTTCTGAAAACTACAGTGCCCAGCACATATTTATTTTTTATTTTTTAAACTAAAAACTTTTTTGTGTCTGTATGTGTATATGGGGAACAACTCCACCTCTAAGCTAGCGCCTTGGTCAGGGGTACTCTGAAGAAATAACTTTGTATGTCCCAAAAACATGCTAACTTCACATTGAAAAACCCTGGCCGGGATTCAAACCCTGAACCTTCTTGCTGTGAGGTGACACCAAGCAACCATGCATGCAAGACGTGCAAGGCTCAGATATTTAAAGGATTGATTTAAACACGTAATGATATGATTAGATGTGTTCGATCCTGTATATGCTTTTGTTCATATGCTGTAAGTGAATGCTCTCCTGATTCCACGGTTCCCTTACATTATATTTTCAACAGTATGTCGATGTGATATGATGACAGAAGCTCTAAAAGCTGCCTTCATCTGTATGTTATATTCGTGTCATCATAACAGATTGATTTGTCTCAGCCCATTATCATTTAATACAAATGGAAAATAGGCCTTTTTGGCATAATACTGTATCTTGCTATTTTAAGCACAAAAATGTATTTCAAAGACTATATAGGCTTATTCACTCGTGTATACTTTGATTTATGTAGGTAACTTGTGTGTTTGATTAAGTAAGAGCAAGTTATAGAGTGTGACTGTTGAGTTAGCTCTTTCATTCATCACCCATGTTAGCTCAGCAAGCAGTGGCTGCTTCTACTACCAGACCACCTCAATGTACATCTTTCTAATGAACACGCGCTCACACAGACAAATTCTCCCTAAACAGTTTCATTCGCAAACACACATTTACTTACAGGTTTTCAGTATACATATGCTTAGCTAGATGCACTGAAACACGCACACTCTCAGCTCTGCACACTAATGAATGAAACTTCTGCATTCTAATCCATCAGATTAATTGGAAGTGCTCGGCCATGGATTGAGGAATGTTTCATCCACCAAGCACTGCTCTTGCTCATAGCCGCTATCTGCAATTTCTTTTTATGCTGCAAAGGTAGCCTGCAGAGAGCAGTGTCTTGAAAAATAGTATGAAGTAATGTTTGTTTGGTACTAGTAATTAAAGAAAAGAAAATGAATATTTATGCAGTTGCCGATCACTAACGCGCGGCCTCCCAAGCATTTCAGGAGTTTTCTTGGTAATTTATTTTTTTGCCCCCTATCCAGTTTCCTTTAACCTGCTTCATCTACTCTTAGTGTACTTGATTTAGTCATTTCAATCAGTCTCATAAAAAGGGACCTGAGCTTGTCTCGTTTAATTAAGAGCTTGCATAGGGGCTACTTAGTTAGCCTTTTGTAACATGGCACAGCTGTGCAGTCATTTTCTCACACTACCTTTCACTCTTTGCACTGCATTTACATTTTTTTACTTTACATTTTTTTTAATTTAATTTAATTAATTTTTAGTTATTATATAAAGACACCCTTGCTCTTTGAATCTGGATCAAGTGACACTTGTTTTCCTACTAAATTTCTAGAATAGGTGTGTTTGTGTGCATTTTCACAAGTGTTCTGCCATAAATAACAGGTAGAATAACACAATATAGCAAGGCTGCTGTTATATATGCCATTGTGTATATAAGGTTCTCCTTGATATTGTACATCTACTTCATATCAGTCTATTCATAAATCTTTTAATTTAGTTCAGAATCTATTCAACTATAATAAGTGTTGCACGTTATCAAGATTACGCTGAGCATGTTCTTACAAATGACTGTTGTTTTTGCTGCTGCTGACTCATACATAAAGTGTTGTTTATAAGATTTTGTCTACCTCCAAAAAGCTACGGATGGTATGATTAATTGCAGAACAGTTGTATTTGAGTGCGCTGGGCATGGTCAGTGTCCCTTTACAAACTCTGCTGGACCAAAATATAATAGAGCACCTGAAAAACACCCACTCCAATTCAATTTTCAACATTTTTAATAGACAAGTCAGTCTTAATGCACAGGTATAACTCATTTACTATAATGCTTCACGGGATCACTAGTTAATCAGCATACAATTTGCTCCCCTAAATTTGATGTGCATGCCTACCCAAAACCTAAAACCATTAAGAATTCTGTATCACTGTTGCACCAGCAAATGGCCTTATCTTTTCAATCTTTTACTTAAATTGGAATTAAAGTAGCCTTTTATTATATTAGGACTATTATCATTCTATCATTTAAATGGTCCTGTTTATCATTTGAAGAGAAATTCCTTGACACCACAGAGTTGCACTTGCCATTTCTCATATAGCGATTAGGAATGCAAGAAACAAGCTCTCATCGATTTCTAAATAAAGCACAGCCAAAACAAACCTTTTCCATTGTACTCATAAAGGAGCTTTGGTTTGTTCGTCGATAACGAAAGTATCTTGATAACAATTTTAAAAAAACAGCTAATGCAGAATAACAGGTTTTTGTTGAGAACAAAAGGATCAGTTTCAGCCTTGAGCCTTTGTCGTCTTTTTGTCTGCTTTCAAGTGCAAAAATTCTTAATTTCTCTCCACTGAAGCAAGAAAAAGCTGTCCACCCTTTACTCCACCTCCTTTGTCCTCTTCTATTCATCTTTCCATCCTTATCCTTGTATGATAGGGAAAGAAATGAACACTATGCCAGTCAAGTAGAAAGGCAGACGCTGGATGTGCTGTAAACCTAGACGCTAATAATCTGCAAGAATTCAACAATGTGAAGCACACTGAAAGACTTCCTCCTACCGCTCTTCTTTTGTTTGTCTCATTTCCACAAGAGTTTCACTTAGTCTTTCTTTGTCTGGCTCCCTGCCTCTCCTCGTCACTTACAGACAGACGTCAGTCAAGTTAGGCCTCTGACATCTTATCAGAGAAGCTTGCTTGTGCAGAGTTTGAGTCCTAAGCATTCTAGTGTGTGGGAGACTGTCTTTAGAGAATCTCAACAGAGTATGCACTGTAGTTGCATCATCAGTCCCTGCAAAAAACATCAAGTGGTTGAGGAGCCTCAAGGTTAGAGTATCAATGAATGTATATATTCTGTGTCAATGATTCTGATCATGGTTTTCTTACCTTTGAGACTTTGTGTACTGTTTTTGCATTCGGAAAGCTCTGGAAACAGCATTCATGTAGTATTTACAGAATTCTATGCAGAAGTGGGAAGTTTACCGGTGGGAGTCTACATTAGAGGTTGGGCTTAGAAAATATGTTCATACCATCTTCTGTGTGTGTTAGAATTCTGTCGGTTGACCTTCATGTCCACTGACTGAATAATTGGAAGCTGTATACACCTCCACACTACATGGGATTATTTTTCATGACTCACAACACACATGCACAAACATTCATCCAGACTTAAGCTGGTCTGCAAACATGCTGGTATGTTTTTGTGACAGACATACACACAAAAGCATCTTCCAGCTTCCATATTGCCGCGTAGACCTTGGAGAGTAATTTACTGCACATTCTGTTCTGGTTCTTCTGTGTTCATAAAGATAAAGCCAAAGATAAGATTAAGCCAGAAAATCAATGTATTTTTGTCTTTAACTCAGTCCAGGTTTTCTTATATTATAGGGACAGTTATTGTGGTATTATTTAGGTTCATAAGCCATATGAAGTTTCTTTCTTAGCATGGTACCCAGTGGAGGTAAAAGTTAAAGAGGTCAAAGAGGTTTGTTTTGTTTCATTTTATCTTTTCCTTATATTTTGTCTCTCTGTAACTTTATAAACAATATAGACCTTGGTCACAAAAGGGTAAGATCTTCCTAACCCACTTCTTTATTCCATTTTTCCAACTTTTCCTGTTCTTCATCATTTTCAACTCAACCCCCTATGTTGGTACTATGAAGCCACCAAAAGGTCACAGTGAAGGATATTTTTTCTGGGTTACTTTTGCATTACTTCGCAATGAGATTTGGGGTACCTTGCAATAACTTCTGGTTTATATGAAGGTGTCCATCCAGTCCAGTTATACTGATAACCATTTACGTGATGCAGAGCTGCGGCAGTATACAGCTGCAACTGTTCTGTCTCACTGTGACGGGTGAAGCTGTGGCCGTTTTGTTCTGACTGACAGCTGCCCCTGTGATTCAGTCTGTGGTGCTGTGAATATGTCAAGCTGGACATCTGTTTGACCCTGCTGTGCTTTTATGACCAATATGTGACAAACACACCGCAGGAGTTTTAGCAGCACAGTAGCGTGAATGCATTGCTCGGGCCAGCACAACCATGACTGCACGCACACAACCGCTGCATGTAGTCAGTACATCCATTTAAAACAAATGTGTCATGGCCATAATTGTGATAACCAAAGTACAGTCATGGCTACAGTCATCCCAAAGCTTAAGTCATAATCAGGGCAAGTCTATCTTGACAGCGGTGGTGAGAGAGCCGGTGAACCAGTTTCTTTCAAAAAATGTAATGGCACAGACTTATGCCCGAGCAGGTACAGCTGAGGGTGAACTGACTCTGACTTTAGTCCCTACCAATGACGGTCTATTACATAATCTGATACAGTATCATAATAAAGTTCATCCTTTCTCTATGAAATGCTGAGAAAATACAAACAGTATTGCGTAACACAAAGATAGTCCCACTTTGATCCTTTACTTGTTCGTTTTAGCAATTTCACAGAGTATATAAATGACTGAGTTGTCAGTCGAAAAGAACAATGCCAAACTAATGTGCCTGTTTCTTTCTCTCTTTCTCTCTCTTTCCCACAGAGTTATATTCATGGCAGCAGCCAGGCTCAGTTTGTGGCGGAGTCTCACATCATCCTCCTTTTGAGTATCCTTTCATCAACTTGTTTGTGTTTTTATGTGGTGCAAAATACTAATCCAGAGCAATTTAACTCACTGTGAAATGTCCAACCTGCTCATCTTGGCAACAAATTCCTTTAATTCACCGTTTGCCTGACACACAGCACATTGGAGTCCACCTTTATTACGTCTAGAACAGCATCCAATTTTGCTTTTATTTTACATTTATTTACCCAACACGAAAGCGTTGTCATCCGTGTGCATTCTGGATAAGGAGGCTGCCTGTTGGACTGAACAAATAGACAATACAAACAAATACAAGAGAGATTGTCCTCTTTTAACTTCTTCTCCTTGCTTGATTTGTGCCAAATTCAACCCCTCATGATGGGTTCTGCCTGTGTGTGTGTTTGCTTGAGGACTTATTTGGCAGGCTAGATTTTTCTGTTTGTATTTGTCTACTTCTCTGTCTGCTTTTATACCCATGTGTACTTGCACTGGTGCCTTTGTATGTGTGTGGGTAATGATACTGTTCATTCCTAGCTGTTGTATTCATCCCCATAGGAAATAGAGGGTCCAAGGTCGCACCTGCTGCCGAGCAATATTTGTTTGTCCATGCTCACACTGTTTTTTTTTTTTTTATTGCCCATTTGATTACATCTAAATGAAAAACACACACCTGCTGAAACGTGAAAACATCTACCCGTGTTGTCTTTGCGGGTGGTGTAAACACATTTTATGAGCATCATCGAGGCAGTTTCTGCATAGATGCAACCTTGTTTAATTCCTAATGTGTGGACGTGCACAGGTATTACATGCACTTGCATAACTTTACCAGAAACAAAAATAGAAATTAAACAGAAACACACACACACACATGCACAGATCCTGATATGGACAGGCAGCTACAGCGCAGCCAGATCATCTTGCTAAATTTGATTGATACATCTTTCACAGGCTTGTTTTTTCAATCAATTCCCAAATTGCGGTTTATCAATCATTGTGCGATTGTTTCTTGTGGCATGAGGTGTTCCTTCCATTATAATCAAATGGAACAGAATCAATAAATTCTTGGGTGAAAATCCCTACTGATGAAGACAGGGTGGAAATTATCCCCCCGCAGCCGCTCTCTCTAAAAATATATCTAAATCCTTTCAGCCAGCTACTGTATAGTTAATTGCATAGCTTTTATTTAACTATGGTATGTTTGAGGTAACCTGCTTCACTTCCTGATGAAAATAAAAACTAGATAAAACAAATTAAAAAGACAAAACATGTACATAGAATAATAAAGACTAGATTTAAATTGAATGTAAGCAATGTCTATAAACCGTACTCAATCAAAAGCCAGGCTGAAAGGTTAGGTTTAAGATTTCAACACTTAGAGCTGCTCTCATGCCCTCAAACAGACTGTTGTAGTGGCTTGCAGCATAAAAGCTAAAAACTGCCTCACCAAAGGTTTTAGCCCAGCACTTTGAAATAACAACAGAGTACCTGTGGGGCCGTAATGGTTCGTAAACTGTGAGCATGTGAGGCATACATTATATCCCAGTGCAAGACCATGAAGTTCTTTGAAAAGAAGAACAAATAATTTCCAATTAGTATGTACATTGACTGGCTGCCAATGTAATGACTTGAAAGAAATTGTAATATTTTCAACTTTCTCATTCTTGGTTAGCACTCTGGCTGCAGAGTTCTGAACCTGCTGTAGGTGATTTATAACATTTTTGGGTTGAACAGATAGCAAAGAATTGCAGTAGTCAAGTCCTGCTTGATATTAAAGTGTGCATCAGTTTCTCTGTGTCACAAAGAGAAATAAATAATTGCACTTTGGTAACATTTTTGAGGTAACAAAGGGCAGATTTGGAAACTCCAGACATTAATATCTAAAGTGCATTTAAAATTGGAACCAGATGGTCCTTTATCATCAAAAAGCACAGTTGTTTAAAGTTGTGTGTCACCAGTATAACTATAGAAAGTGATGCTGTGTCATGTGATGATGTCTCAGAGTGGTAATATTTAATGATTAAAAAGAAATGACCCGAAAAGCAATATATGGGGAACCCCACTGGCTATTTTGGAGGTTTATAAGCAGTTATTATCATTTGCAAGTTAGTTTGAAATAGTTGATTGCACACTAGTTTTTGTAAAATTTTGCTTTGAAAAAAATGGAAGCTTGAAGAGAGTCTGTAGTTGGTAAGTATCAAGGGATCAAGACTACCTTTTGTTTTTCAAGAGGCTTCACAAGTGCAGTCTTACAAACTGTGCAGAATATGCTTTGTTGCATTGAGAGATCAAAAATCATATTTGCTCACAGAATTAAAAACATCTTTTTTTTTCTTTTCTTTTTTTTCTAAGGAGGTTGGGATTCGGTCAAGGGTGCATGTGGAGGACGTGAGTGTTATTATCGCTTCCCTGAGCCTTTTGGCATCAGCCAGGCTAACACTGTCCAGCAGGGCCTCACACTGTATGCTGGGTGTTTCAGCTCTGAGGCCACTGTGGGGTTGACAGATACTAAACCTGATGTTGGCTGTCTTCTCTTTGAAGTAGTAGATCACATTTAGAGGCACTGAGATGGGTGCTATGGTCTGCAACAGGGCTAATGAGATGACCAGAAGTGGTTAAAGACACTCTGAGGTAGCTTAATTATCAGGTTAGAAAAATAAAATTTCTCAGTGGCCCGAACTGCTTTGCTGTAAGCACTGTTTACTAATGTATATTTTTTTTATCAATAGAATGTTGTTATGCACATGTAAAATGTGTGCTATTTGCATTCTGCTATATAACAGTTCCTCTTTAATTTAGTGGTTTCATGATTTTGTAATAGTTTTTTTTTCTTTTTTCAAGTGGTGCAACCATATTAAGGTTTGTAATCAACCTATTGTTAAAGCATTAAAGAGGCTGTCGGTTGAGGAGGGCGTAGAAATAATTTGGTTCTACCAAAGGAAATTTGAGGTTACTTCAGGGGTAAAACAGTGTTGTTGTTTTATTTTTTTACTATTTTCTCTAAAGAAGTTGGCTGTGTACAATACAAAAATTAAAAATATACACAGTTGTGGCCATAAAGTGCAAATCCGCAACATAGGAAACATTTGTGTTCAGCCCATTTCAAATGACAAAGTCCCAAGTGTGACCTAGATTGTGAGTTGGTTTAATTAGCATGCTGTTTAAAATCAATACACTGTAATACATTTTAAAAAGTCATTGAAATATACATGTTGGTAATGAAGACAGATAACAAAGTCAATGTGTCTATCCTTTAAAATTCAGTGAGTATAGCAACTGTTCTACCACTGATAGGTCTCCATTTGTTATCATGGCTCTAGTATCACACTACAGCAACCACCCAAACGGCCACCTTCCATGCTTCCATTGCTGTATGTGGATATATTTCTTGTGTCACACCAGCGTATCATGTCTTTTACCTTATCATCAAGAGGATGCCTCCGTTTCTGTTTCACATCCTCCCATGTGGCAGTCTTTGTTTGTGCACCCCATCAGGTTTTGTTCAGTTATGTGAATTTGTATGCAGAGCATGCTGAAGAGAGGAATCGGTAATTAGACACTAAGCTATGTGAGGCTGTGCTCGCAGTGATTTCAGAACAGCTCAGGTGTTGAATATTCTGTAAGATATTGATGTTTGCATTATTGTATGCATTGTTCGCAATTGAATGTTTACTATTTCAGCAAGTCTTACCTAAAAACTATAGTAAAATAAGCACACGGAAATAATCACCAGAAGAAGTATGAGCAGGTGATAGATAAGTGAAAATAATCCAATCAGAACAGGAGGCACTTTTTTTTGCCAAATCTTGGCTGATTGGTGGTATGATTTTCATCTTTGCGGCAATTACTTTTTAATCTCCTCGTCAACAAGATTATGCATAGCTCATTCAGCATTAAGTTGTTTTATCTTCTTAAAACTGTGTTCTATTGCAGTGTATCACAGTTTATGCATAATTTTCTACTGAAGCACAGACCATGACCATTCAATAACAAATACAATGTGTTTTTTGTACACAGATTTTGACTCTTGTTTATTTGATGCTTTAAAAGAATAGTTAGTACAATTGTCTTTTTGCTTTTTTTGCAGTTGCTTATTCATATTTCATTTTTCCCAGGCACAGGTTTCATGGCCACAAAGCTTCAGGCATAAAGAAAATACAGTTGGGATGTATACCAGGGAGACTTTAAGCATAATGGAGGGTGAACAGCCACATAACATATGTTCCAACTATTGACTATACATAATACATTTACATTTACAACTCTAAATATAAACGCCGCTTTAATGTTAAAGATTAAATTTTAATATCCAAACCATGACACACTGTTGTATGCAAAGCTCCTGATGGTAGAAGAGTTATACATGTACCTCAGACATGCAGTAACAAAGTAATGAAATACACTTTTTTAAATAAAAACTCAAGAGGTTTTCTGTGTATAATGGACCAAGAAATAGCTATTCCTTCTGATGTCTCTGGAATATTAATTGCTGCTGGCTACAGGGGGAACAAAACTCAATAAATAACCAAATTTCTCTTTTTTCACCCACCGAAAGTATAAGAATGTGTGTTTGTTTTGCATTTAAAAGCAAGGATGTGTCAACTTTACATGGCATGTGTTTGTGTTAGTTTGTCATGTTTGCAAAGTGGACCTGGCATCACAATACTGTGTGAGCTTTTGAAAAGATTATTGAAAATGAAATCTGAAGATTTTCCTCCCCAGGGTTAGACATATCAGCAGATTTGATTCAGTGGTTAAAATTAGAATGTTTTTACATTTCTGTTACAATGTAGTACCACATGACCTCTTGCCCTTGATCAAAAGCTATCACATTTTCTGTCACATTTGAAAACAACCTTTCTCCTTTAATGAATCTCAGGGGAGAGTTTTCTGTTACAGTATATGATAAGAGCACGAGAAAGCAGAGACCTCCACCAAGGCCAGTAGTCCACTCTTTTAAACAATTCAGATCTGCAGCAAAATTTTATAGTTTCTTCTTGTGTACATGCGCCACATCCCCACCAAGTTTCATTGAAATATGCCTGGTAGTTTTTCCATAAGCATGCGGACAAACAGTGTAACCTCCTTTACAAATGTAATATTGCAATACACCATTACCTACGGTCCACAAAATTAGCATTTTTATTAACTTCTGACACAGTCTCAAGAAAACATGAAGGTTGTTCCTTTTTTATCAAATTTATTTTAGGATAATTGAACTAGATTTCTTTATATTTACATGTGTTCTTGTGATCTATCCACATCCTTTACTGTTGCTAATCTGCTTGAGTGTTGCTATGCACATGTATGTATATATGCATATATGTAATGTGTATGTGTTATATGTATGTGTCCAGTTTTTCCAGGGTCAATGTGTACTTATCTCTTGTATGCAAGTGTGCAGTTTCCTTGACAACCTTGTCCCAGATGCTGCAATCACCATGGGGATGGTGCTGCTCAACGAAGCTGCCACCTCCAAGGGAGATGTTGGCAAAAGGAGAAGTGAGTAGTGATTTTTTTCAGCTTCTTTTCTCCGTATTTCTTTATCTTGTTTTCTTAGCCCCATTACCTCATTTTGTAGCATTCTAAGAGCAGCATTTTTAGGAGTATGACCAAGGTATGTGTTTGTGTGCAATAGCGTAGTTGTTGGAATCATGTAGTAACTTGCAGGTGAGTAATTTATCCTTGCAACACCTTGCATGCATTAAAATCTGTTTTAGGGTAACATTAGTACTAGAGAACTTATAATTCTTGTCGCAGAAACAACACATCCTGAAAATCATTAATTTTCAGCGATGCACAGAATAATAAGATGTGTTGTAATTATAACTAAGGTAAAAACAAAGCATCAGTAAAAAGTTAAACACTGTAATGAGGTAAACAAGGTAGACTGATATGGTTCGGCCGTAAAATCAACTAATTAAAATGTCTTATGGTCAAAGGCATGCCGCAAATTCAGACATTAGCAATAAATTATTTTGGCTGTCAGACTTAAAGAGTGCTGCGAGGATTCTCCTTCCTTAAAATTGGACTTACACTCATCAACTGTGTAAGCTCTTATTTGTTTGCGAGGCATCCTTCTACCGCTCTCTATCACTGGAAAACAGTGTTTCATTGCTTGGCTTCCCAAACACTCCAGGCTGCACTGTTTAGGACAAATGCCTTTTGTAGCCTTCTGTTATGCTTAATTCAGGCTATGTTTTGTCAGAATACATGCTATTACTTGTCCATGCTCTAATTTACACCATGGCATTGCAACATTAGGCACTTAGGGCGATGGTTCAGCTTAAGAACACTTGAAAAGATGTAGTTTCTTTGTGGGTATGAAAACTTATTCAGAAATGACACTTTTTTTCAGTTGTGATCTCTCTACTTATCTCTCTACTTTTCCACCCACTGTAAAAACACTTGAAAAACACTTGTGAGTATGTGCACAAGCAAAAAAGCAAAACTAGACTAATAAAAATGCTCGTCATTTGTGTATTTCAAGTGTAATAGCAGATCAACCTGGGGAAGTTGTTCCATTATAAATATTAACACATGCACACATATGCACGCACATAATTCATAGATGAACAATTATCTCAGTGCTGTCATTAGTGTGACATGTATTTGCATAACTGTCAATTAGCTGGAGCAGCTATGAAAATGGGAAGTGCTTTTTTTGCTCTCAAGATAATCACTGCGATGACCCCTCACCTGCCCAATAACTGCCACTGAATACACAACTACAGTACTTAGATATGCCTGAGGAAAGCTTCATTCACTTAGGCATGCTATCACTTCTCTTTATTTCCTCCATGATATACCTTTTACTTAACTGTACTTGAGCTGTTGGTAATAAAGTTTAAAAGGTAGATTTATGTGGCTTCATCGAGATGAACCTGATTTAACCAAAGTTCTTCTTATCCATAAACACCACATGCACAGAAACTACAAATGGAATCCAGCTGGGTCTGTGTACGATCTGTCCAATAAACAGCAAAAAAAATGCGAAAGCAAAGAATAATGATAATTACTCAATTTGCAGTCACAATCTGCTTGAAATTAACATCTGATTTACTACAGCAGCAAATAATTATGCAGCCACCAACTACACAATCTGCAAGGCAGGGAGAATTTCATGGCACAGTTCAGTTATGACCAGCGAGCTCAGAAAATCTGAACTCAAGGACTTTTAAAATTAATGCTGTGGGGAGCATTATACTGAAATCTTATGTTAAAATTTAATTATACAGTATAATTAATTCAACTATAATGTTAAATAAATTGAAATCACACAAAATCGTGTTCGGAAAAAATGAAAAGTACAAATCAGTACAACTAGCACTGGACCATAACCATAGCCAGCAATACCAGAGCAGGTGGGAGAAATAATAAATATGACTGATATCTCTCTCGATTCCCAAAGTCACTATTGCTGAATGCATATTATTAAATGTCCCATCAAACAGGTGAAGTTCCAACGGTGCAGTTAAAGCTCTGTTGGCATATTTATATTCATTCATGCATGTCCTCTCAACATTGTTTTTGCTCCTTTTCTTTCTAAGAAGCATACATAAATTTAGTCCGCTGCAAATTTGCTATGTCCTAAATGATGTAAAATATCATACACAAGTCAATTCAACCTATTTTTAAAATTATTTTCAAACCACTTCAGAAACATGAATTGTTCTAACATTACCTCTAAAAGTTCACTCAACAAAAACAACTTTTTTGTAGTTTGAAGAAACCATTCATGATGGAACTTTCTCTCGTAAATACATGCTATATCAAGTTGTAATTGTCTCCTTACATAATAATGAAAACATTATACTACTATTATAATTGTTATTTAACAAGTAACTGAGAGCAGCCCCATATGTTGCCTTTGTACTAACTCTGCAGCTGTAAATTCTCCATATCTTTTTGTCAAATGTGGAACTGATCCATTCAACTGGCAAAATGTAAAAGACAGCAAACTTTGTAACATTTATCCACATTAATAAACAATTAATCCAACTTATTATTTAAATTCTAAGTAAAATATACTTGCTCTTGATTGATCACATCTGTTGTACCTACTAATAACACTCTGCAAATTTGCTGCTGTGGGGAGGTGGAGAATTGTCCACACCAAACAGACCCTCTTGAAAACCTACCACAATGCACAATCAACTGCACAAACAGTAAATTCTAATTGTGGTCACATCACTGATTACACTGAAGGCGGGTCTTCAGTCGTGTTTGATGACAATCAAACCTCTGGGCCAGTATGAGGAGATAAGGCTGGCAGAGTCAGTAACTTCTTTTAAATCACTTCTTAAAACCCACTTTTATAGACTTGCTTTTATTTGAAGTTTACTTTTATCTTTAATTAGTATTAGTGTTTTATTGACTTATTTATCTTTCTGCATTATGTCTTGTTTATCTTATGTTCTCTCTTTTTAGCCGCCTGGGCCTGGTGTGATGTTGTCGTTAACTAGTTTTAATGTTTTATTTATTCTGTATCTTGTCCTGTTTATTTCATATGAGCTTCTTTTTAACTAGTGTAATGTCATTTTTATGTTATTTTATTAAATTTTTTTTTAATTCACACTAATTTTGTTATGCATTCTAATCCTGCATATTGCCTTGTCTCCTCATGTTTTGCCTGATTATTTTTATGTTCACGTGTTTTGTCTGTCAAAGCACCTTGTGAACATTGTTCTTAAAGGTGCTATATAAAT
>OMNN01028491.1:0-20801 GCA_900302755.1 Chromis chromis | reverse complement strand
TCTAAATTTAGATAAAATTATTTCGTGCAACCACTTGACGAATTAAAATTAAGTACATTCAACAAAACATTTTTTTCAGTGTATGTTGGACCTAGTAAACTATCCCCATCACTTTCAATACAAGTCTGAGCTCTGTGCTGTCACATTCAGGGACAGGCAGGCACAAGTGATGTACTTAAAGTTGTGTGAAACGATTTTGGAAGTGATTTCCCTCATGTCAGCATCAATATCAGTCGGAAAACATCACAAAGAGCAGGAAAGACACAGTTTGCATGCCAAAAACACCTTTTTTCCAGTCACTACGACAAGCTGAAATGTCCATAAAATGACACTTTACTGCACAGAAGTAATGAGACTCGCCAAATAATTAATGTAATCTGCATTTGGACAAAATGATAACAGGAGCAGTTGAAGTTCAGTTTCCAGCTGTTTATAGGAGTCTTTCCTCTGATTTTATTAAATATTTGCAGCATGAGACCACAGCAGGATCCAGATAAGCAAGAAAGTTGTGAATATTTATGCAAGAGGCTTTACTAATTACTTATAATCATAAATTATCCCTGACATGGAGACAGGATGGATCAGGATCTAATCACAGTTTATCAGATAAATTCTTTTTTACATAGTGACCATCCTTAGCTTGGTTCCTGAGCTCAGTCATAGCTGTCCTGAATGTAAACAGTGATCTTTGTCATTTTACGTCACTTTAACAGATTGATGAAGCCAGCAATGTTGCATATTTCATGTCTGTAAAAGGACTTAACTGGGAATCCGAAGAAGATTCAATAAATCTTATCTTCTACATTTCACTGTCCATGTTTCTCCTATAAATATTTAGGCATCTACATGGACACTGCTTTATCCTAGGAGAGGAGACTAAGACCATTTAGGGCAGACCCTCTTCTTGGTTTCTGAATCTATATAATCTCTCTATTCAGTTTAAAGCTCAGCTGGTTAGACTGCCATGAATGTGCTTAAAGATTGTGGGTCAAACACTTGAGTTTTGAAGCTGCGTGCTCTAAAAAGAACGTCTCCAGGAGGTAATATTACGTCCGAACCCTCTCATGTTTTACTCAAAGAATATCAGCTTTCGCCATCAAACATTTAGAGTCCCACCGGCTCGACTTTTTTGTTTCTCCGTCTGTCAAACTGTTAAATCGCAGTTAGGGCTCTTAGCGGGCCCCGCTGCTTCCTGTGTGGACTCAGATTAAACTGATGCACTGCAGCCACTTATCCATGCTGTAATATATGTCGTAGTGGTTGTTTTGTTATTCGGAGAATGTCTTGGGATGCTTCGGCTCTGTGTGGCTGCTGAGATGTGCTTAATGGATTGTTGAGATTATAGTCATTGACATCGGCGGCATCAAAGGGCCGTCTTGAAGAGGCTAGACCTTCTGAGATTTCAGGAATTTCAAGAACCTTTTAAAAGGGATCAGAGTAAAGGACTACTCCTGTTTTCTCAGACTTTCCCTCACATCTGCTCTATCTCCAGGCAAACAATATTGATATATAAGACTTGGCAGCTTCCTGAAACCCTGATGTGATCAATACCAGCAGCAAAGCCTCATTTATCCTTTAATATCCAATGAGGCTTGCAGTTGAGTTCCCCAATGGTGACTAATAGGCTCAAAACAAAACACCCATTAACTCAATTCAATGTGGCAACAACAACATCGGCTCCAGTCACATGTGCTCTATAAACAGAGACAAATTGTTTTATGAATAAACCAGCCATGTAACCCCGGGGATTGTGCTCATAATGGATGAATATGCAGTTAACATTCATTGTCAATGCGTTAAAGAAGAGGAGGTTAAGTGGAGGATGAGTGTGGAGCAACTCTGACTCAACACATGGGAGGCTGGAGTTTATGTCGAGTCACAGGTCTGCAACTAATACAGGTATTTTACCATGCATAGTAATATAATCTATTAGCCCACCACTTGAAAACTGAAACAATTAAAAAAATATCTGGATAAAAAGACACTTGTGGTCCTGAAGTGGTGGATTTTTCTAACTTTGGTGATCCTCTTACTTTTCTAGTAGCACCACCAGCTGCTTGACATGAGGCCAAAACTGTGCATGATTCGACTGCAAGAAACACCCTGCGGAACCTATTTCAGAGGCATTTTTGGGGGAGAAAAAGCACCTACTTCAAGATAAGTACGTCCGTGCAAGTCTCAAAACTGACTGGTTAAACTCTGCAAACTGTCTAACTTGCAAAAATACATACATTAGCTTATTAGCAACATTTCACTTCTAGACCTTCAACAAGCAAATGGAGGTCTAGCACTGACACATCGCTAGTAAACTAATATACACCGATCAGCCACAACGTTATGACCACTGACAGGTGAAGTGAATAACATTGATCATATTGGTACTATGTGGTGTTCTGTTGGAAAACCTTGGATTTTAACATCCGTGTTGACGAGACTTAGACACCCAAATAAACGTTGTCCCAGAACAAGCACACTCCCTCATACAAATGGAAATCCCCACTGGCCTACCCCCGCAGGAAAATGCACCCCACCACATGGCAAAAACATCAACCAATCAGGAACATCTTGAGGAACATGACATTGATCCAAGATGTTGATTTGACCTCCAAACTTCCTAGACCCCATTCTGATCAAGCATCAACAGGATGCAGTGGAACAAGCTTGATTGACAGAGGCCCCACTGCACAAGCCAGAGTACCCAAAGGATCCACTGCCAACTTCCTGGTGCCAGACCCCATAGGACACCCTGAGAGGTCCTCTTGTCCATGCCCAATGGTTCAGAGCATTTTTGACCACATAAGGGGGACCAACACAATATTAGACAGGTGGTCATAATGTTATGCCTGATTGGTGTATTATGTCACAGTAAATGTTCCAAAAAATGACAGCTTATCTAATCATAAAAAGAAAGGTGGAGTATTTTGGCCCATTTCATCAACCCTGACATGTAAATTAACTTATAAAGTCACTATAGACAATTGTCTTATTCAGCATACATAAAGAAACATTAGCTTCCATATGGAATCCCATTTCTGGCCACATGGTGAATGCGAGTCCATGGTCTCAATAGAGCATTTAGCTACTAAATGTTCCACTATGTTCACCAGATAGCTGCTAAAAATGCTGTAAAGAGTGGTAGGAATGAACCATAACAGCATAGTTGGACGGGAAAACTAAAAGAGTGAGCTAAGAGATGCTAAGACAGAGCTAAGAAGGCTGCAGAGTAGTAATAACATTGTGCATATTTGTCATGATAAGGAACAACTTTCACAGTGCACACAGTCAATTGAGCCATTATTTAAATAAAAATATTAATTACAGCAGTGTTAAGTTACTGGTCACAATATCCACTCTGGTTGAAGATAATGGAGTTCAAAACATGACGCAGACTCTCTCTTTTTCTTTTTTTTAAATACAAAGGAGTGCAAATCCCTTGTTAAAACTGTTTTTAGTATGGTATACCTATGTGCAATAAAACCATAAGATAAGCAGCATTTTACAGACAGGGTGTGATGACAGTGTCGCATCTGTGTTCACACATTTGGAAACTAGCAAGTTGCATGTTCAACTTCCCACTGCTGTTCTCTGCAAGCTGGTTAATGTGAGAAATGTCAGTGATCACAGGTTACAGATGTAAACACTGCAGGGTGATGAAAAGTAGGTGCAAAAAAACAACAACTGCCAAAAGCCCCGAAAACAGTACGTGACAAAACACCTGCAGGCACATATTGCCTTTCAAAAGTCATACATGTCAACCCCTTTGGACCTGTGTCACCAAAGGGGAAAAATCAGTAAAAGCCATTGAAAACAAACAGAAGCAAGATCTATCAGATATTAAGACCTTATTTAAATCAGCCACCAATGACAATGTTTACGTGTCTCAAAACCAATCCCCTGACAAGGCTGAAATCATGCTTTGCAACTTCACAGCCACCTGACTGAGCTTTTATCACACACAATTTAAATGGAGGGAAATTCAAGAAATGTACAGGCATTCTGCATAAATTGACATGCAAGGGATGTGAGGGTGGGTTTCACCTTATAAAAACACTAAAATATTAGGTTATAAGAAGTCCAGAGAATCTAAACTTGACCTAAAATGATAAAAACTAAAGACTCAGGTATAAACACTTGGCTGGCTGTGAGTGGTACTTACTGTAACAGAAGCCTGTGGTTCTATCTCAGTTAGCACTTCTAAAGCTCACATCCACAAACATCACACACTCCACATTAGCCCTGCAGCAGAACATCTCCCTAAATGAGAACACTCGCCACATGTGTGAGTGGGTGTTCCACTGGTGGGGAAATTACTTTAACTTCAATAACCCCCCGCACTTAACAGGAAGTCACAGCAGGACTCATGAGCAGCATTTAGGGTGACTCACCAGATTCAAAGAAAAGACACATGAGATCAATCTGCACAAACAGCCACTTGGAGTCGAGATCAATTCCTCAAACACAGCGAGGCGTCTGCTGCTCATCAGGGTGCAGATTTACTGATGGAGATGACGGTCAAGTCTAAACAAAACAAACTTCTCTGATCCTCTGCCAAACTGCCAAACGTCAACCGTTTAAATAAGCTTTCCTTAGGTCGCATTAGATAAATCCTCATGACAAAAAATTAGACTGCAAGAGATGCTTCTTACAAATTTATGTTACAACACAATTAATGTAAAAATCCAGTTTAATAAAACTTGTTTCAACTGTTGAACGGTGTTTCTTTGGTGTGTATTGGTTTGTTTCATTTTCTTCACAAACAATGCATAGGTTTTTGTATTTTTAAGACAGACTTCTCTATTTTAGGGCAGGCAATTATATTATATCCTGTGCAAATAATACCTGGGGCACAATTGATGAATAGAAAAATACGGAGCCTTTTTAAAATACTGATTCAGAATGCTTTGAATCCATCTCAAAACTGATTCACCGATACATTTCCGGTGGGAATACACAACCTTGTGATTGTAAGAAGATCTGTTAATCAATAAAAACCTTTTGAAGTGTAAGTTTGAGACCCCAAATAATGAGAAGTAGGAGAGGGCCACCTTGTGGCCAATGAGAAACCAGTTTCTTTTTAAAATCTTGACCTCCATTAACATCTAGTAAAACATGATATAATGACTAATGATGAAAACAGGAATTAAACAGATCCGACATCCATATATGTGGATCAGTTTGTCAGTCAAGATCACTTAAATCATAAACAGTATTGCAATATTTTTATTTTTTTTGCATTTTCTGGTTAAAACTACTTATTCCATTGGCTTTAAAATGTTCTTTGGTGCAGTAAATTTTAGAAGTCAGTCTTTTCTGAGTCGGCAAGATCCCTGAGGAATTTGAGGCATCTGGAGTTTAGCAGCACAGACAATAGAGACCTATATTTCAACCTCTCTTTCCAGCTGGACCTCACCCAACTCTAGCTGCTAAAGCTGACAGAGTTGTACTTGTATTACTGAGCAGCACAAGCCAGTACTGCTCAACTCATGGACACATACAACAACTCACCAGAATTTATGAGCATGTGATGTGTGTAAGTAGACAGAAGGGAAAAATCAGTTGAGTTCTCTGAAAAACAAAATAGCAAAGAGAGATGTAAAGTAGAGCAAACTGAACTGAGGCCATGTGGTCGCAGTGTTTGCTATTTCCAGGCCATGGCATCATGCCACTCAACACTCGGATGCCCTGGATTGGATTAAATCCATTTTGGGAAAATATGTCACTTGACATATTGCCTGTATAATGCCTGGGGGTTATTTTCTATTTGATTTAAACATCGGCATTCATAAGAAGCCTTAGAAATCATTTCCAGTTAACTCAAACTACACAGAATAGCAGCTCCATCTTCAGGCGCTGCCAGATTAGGTACGATTAATCTGTGCCACGACCAAGTACGATGGCGCCTCCTCCCAACTGGCCCGCTGGCTGGCGGTCACATCACATTACTGTCCCGTATCCGAGTATGCTTATATTACTATTAACATGACACTTATATACACAGTAAAGATATTGCGCCAAATCCGACTGTTTCTTTAGCTAACTTTAGTAAAGTCTATTTCTTATTACTGCTGCTTTTGTTTTTGGTGCACTGACAAGGATGACACTCAACACACTCTCACCTGTTTTCAAACTTCATCTGTCATGCAAGGGAGTGGATGTGAGTGTTGAGATTTGCACACATACACACATATCTGAGGAGAAACATGGTGCAGAGAACTACTTTTTTAGGTGATTGACAGTAGTTGAGTAACGTTGACATTATATCTTCACTAGCGCACTCCTTTTGGTACAGCTTGCGTTCAAATCTGACAGGGAACAGACTGTCGTACTGTGCCCAGGTATGGTACAGAGTGTACGACTTTAGGCCTAAATGAGTACAAGGTGACCTGATAGCCGAGTGTTTAGAGCACAAACCATATGCTACTGCAATTACTATTTGCTTCTCTTTACTGCATGTCTCTGCTCTCTCTCTCTACACTGTCCCATCAAATGAAAATGAAAAGCCCCCAAAAACTAATCTTTACAAAAAGAAACATACTCAAGTATGGCAGGAAGCACCAAGTGTGAAAGCACCCTTCAGGATTTAACACCTTAGCAGACTTCAACAGACTTTCTTACAAGTCCTAGGCCCCTTCAAATGTATGTCAGTGTCTGTTCTGTGCTGCCAGGCCCCCTCTGGACCCTCCTCCACATAGCAAACATAGTTTCCCTCATGCAAACAGCCAGCGAGCCATGGCATCTTGCAACACTGCCCACATGAAAATTGTCTGACAGTTAGCTGTGGTGCCAGACCTGCTAGTTTAAAAAAAAGTGTCCAGAATTTAAATATAGAGCAGCGGCACAAACTCACCCTGAGGACCCTGTTGGCTGTAATAACAGGAGGCTCATCGTTGACAGCTGTAACCTGGATGTACACCGTCTGAGTGGCGCTCTGCTTCCTCAGGCTTGTGTCGTTGGCCACCACAGTGAAACTGTCAGATAAAGTTTCGCTGCTGTCGTGGACGTAGTAAATGAATTCATGTTCCACCTGGGGAAAGATCATGGAAGTAATTGGGGAGACGGCAAAATGTCATTCAAAACACAGCAGCACACAAAGCTATAACACTTTGTGACACTTGCGTCACCATAATCTATTATTCCATGATATGGCATGCATATAATGACAAAAACAAAACATGGGACATCTGGAGATTAATTACAACTTGAACAAATAGCAAGGTAATGAGCTGGGGTGGGACGAGGTGAGAAGGGGGTCAAACCAGGATAATGTTCTTTTTTTCTTCATTTAATGTGGTAATTTATTTGAGAATGAATGTTAGGTTACACACATTGTAAACACGCCTATAGATTAAGGTAAAATCTGTGTCTTGAGTATGAGTTGTGGAGATTAAAACTACCACTGCCACACTGCATGAAATTATTTATCCATCCATCCAACTGCCAGTCTCTTGCCATTTTTCTGTGGCAAATGTAGGTGTCTGTAAGAATATCTCACCTGTTTCCTTGTGAAAGTGGTTATGGGCACACCGGGATGTCGAGAGTGCTCAATGTGACCGTGCTGCGGAGGTTCAGCCAAACTATAAAAGAAGTTGATTCCAGAAAAGTGTCTGTTGGTGACTTTGAGCACATCCTGAGTCAGAGCCTTGGAGGCGCCTTCGTTCAGTGTGAAGTTGGAGACCTGAAGTGGGATGAATCGTGGGATGATGTCAACAGACATCTTTATGCTGCTGACGTCAGTGACCCCGTTCGTGGCATCGAGAACGAAGGTGTCGTTGACTCTGTTGGGCTCCACCTGCACGTACTGGATGTTCCCGCTGTTTATCTCGTCTTGGGTGAAAGTGTTGACAGGGGACTGTTTGGTTCCGATGTAGCGCTGCTCCGCTTCGACAAAACGCCGGAGAAAGCCATGAGACGGGGCTACCTTGACTGTGAACACAATCTCAGATGGCAGGTTGTCCTCGTGAGTGACCTACAGCAATCAGAAAACATCCAGTGGTAAAATCTGAAATGTCGCATGTGTCACTGAGGTTTATTTTCCATTTAATTCTAAATATAACTTGGCATTATTGTAAAATGTAAAAACAAGCGCTGTTCAGTATTCAGTTTTTACTCCTTCAGCAGTGTTAAAAAGCATGACAGTAAATCTAATCTTTTATGATGATACTGATCTTTTATGATTCAGATCATCTGCCAAACATAGTTTTTTCCCTATGTGATCAAAGCAATTTTAATAATTAATGCTCATTTCAGGTTTGCAACCCTTAACTTGAAATGTTTTCAATGAATCATCCCTCGAGGTGTTTTAAAAAATAAAGAACTCGAAAACTGAATAACATCCCATCCAACTGCAATGGTACTGGATGACTGCCTTGATGTTATTTGAAACTAAATAAAAATGGCATTGATATTACTTTTTATCTGGAAATTCAAAATATCTTCTTTTGAAACACTCACCTCTAGTTTAGTTTCATCAATCTTCCCCGGTTTCCCCTCTTCCACCAGTAAAGTGTTATGATGCTGGATGATGGGTGGCCTCTGATGACTTTCCAGGTAAACTTTCACATTGATTCTTCCTGCAAGCTGAAGACCTTTAGCTTTCACTGTTACATTGAAATGGTCTGCCAGATGCTTGCTGTCATTGTGCCGATAGGAGATCAGCCCGTCCTTTAGGTCACGCTGGGTGAATGATGCCACCTTTGCTTCGTTGCGATAAAGACCTCCATACTTGGGAGCCTCATCCAACTTGAAGGTGACCTCTTGGTCATCTCTAATGTCCAAATTTGATACGACACTAAAATTGCCGGTGGAAAAGGTCACAGACTTTCCCTTCTGAACCAACAGGCCAGTGTTATTTCCAATCTTCAAGAAAGGGTCGTGTGCACTGATGTCTAACAGGCTTGATACAAAATGTTTTCCGTCTGAGACAAAGAGCACAAACCTGCCAGTGCTCACACCTTTGTGAATGAACAACACTCGCTTTTCTTCCAGATCCTTCTGTCGGAACTGGAACAGCCGATGAGTGGTGTCATTAACCAGCACCAGGTCTCCCATTGGGATTCCACGTCGGGTGTAAATCAACTGGCCGTCATCAAAGCCAGAGTCGGCATCGTGATAGCACAAATCTTCAATTGTGAGTAACTTCTGTCCATCTCTTACCACGTGGAAAACTTTATCAATGACACGTACTGGCTTTTTGTCATTGATTAGCTGAATAGAAATGTTGAAAATTCCTTCTTTGGAGCCGATTTCTTCTTCTGTGATAGAAGACTTGAACCCTTGGCTGGTGGATGCTATGAAAGTGAACTCATCTTGAGTTGTTTCACTGTCATCGTGGATGTACATCATCCGTTCCTCTAATATATCCTGGTTACTAAAGGTTAAGATGTTGACATAGCTAGCATTGGAATTTGACTGACTGATCCGGGCTAGTTTCCCATGTTTGGGGCTGTTTATGACCGTGTAGAACATATCCTTTGTACTCAAAGTCTCTGCAAACAGCTCATCTTTCGTGATAAGTTTACTTTCTCCTTCCTGAAGTGAGAGGCCTTCATTTCTTATAAACACGCTGTTGATGTCAGCTTTAATTGAAAACTGAAAATCATAATTTTGTGACTGAGAGTGTTTGGAAACCAGCTGAAATTTGAACCTGTCAGTTGTATCCTCATACGGTCTGTCAACTAGTTCGTAATGTACTCTTAGATCTGTTACGTCTTTTTGGCTGAAGGTTGAGTTCTTCTTTAAGACGGTGGTATCCAGCAGGAGTTTCCCTTTCTTTGGAGTGGTGAGAACCCGAAAATAAAGGTCATCCTCTGAGAGAGCCACACCTTCAGCTGATGCAAAAAGAGACTCTGAGTTTAGTGTCACTTTTCTAACTTTATCCAAGTCTATCATATTATTCCTCACCATGTGGTACTTCACCCACTGCACTGTGACGGGGAAGAGTATTTCTGTGGTTGCTCTTGCAGCCACATTAACTTTGCACTTAAAGTAATCACTTGCATTGGTGGTCTGGATGTCTTGAAAAGTGTTAACATACCTCAGACGCTCTTTTTCTAGAAGCCTTTGTGAAAACGAGTCAGTGTGCCTCCATTCGCCACTTGAGTGAAGTCTCTGGAGTTCTCCGTACTGTGGGGGTTCAATGATATCATACCGGATGTCTATAACTTGTTTCACAGCATTGGTCTGCACAGCCAGCTGCTTTGAACCAATTATAGCCGCCTCTCCTTGAATGATCTCAAGGCCCGTGTTGTTGGCAATCTTATACTCCAGAGCTATAGCCATGACCCTTAAAACCACAGTGTTGCTGACCTTTTCCCCATCGCTAACTCTAAAAACTATCCTCGAGTTTCTAACCCCTGTGTGAACATAGCACACCCTCAGTTCCTCTAAGTCAGTATATGAGAATGAGGTCACTGCCTTGCCAGGGTTGCTTTCGATTTCCAGATATCCTGCATCAGCATTCAGGTTCCCCAGCACAGAGAAGACAAGGTCGGCGTAGGTGCTGTCGATGTCTGTGGCCTTCAAAACGTCTGTGGTGAGGCGTTTCTTTGAGTTCTCCAACAGGACGAAGAGATTCCCTTCAGGTAGACTCAATTCAGGTGCATCGTTGGTGGGTGTCACAGAAATATTGTAGCGGTACAGTTTGTCGCCATTCAGATAGTCAGGAACTTGCTTTCTACTACTGGAAAAAATTGAAAACATAAAGAAGTCATCTGGTTCTTCAGAGCCTCCATGGATGTACATGACTCGCCCATGCCAAAGGTCCAACATGCTGAAGGTGTTCTCCTCTTGGTCTTGATCGACATCAAGCCTTATCTGACCTCGAACTGGTTGCTCACGAATTCGGAACATAATCTGAGACTGTCGGATGCCGAGCTTTTTGAAGTCTAAGAGAACTTTGATGTGTTTGGCATCAAGAGATGATCGACCACCTTCCTGGACTACAAGGTTTTTAACCTGCACAAAATTTGAGCCGTATCTTCTGTCCAAGCCCCTTGCAAGGGTGGACATGTACAGTGATGGTGTTGGCGTCACTAAGTGAAAAAGGGATCGTGGAGCACTTGTTGGACCCACTGTGGTTGATGGTTCTGGTTCTTTCTCTGGCTCACAACCAACTGAGATATCTTTGGTGACTACAGCATTAGTGAGACCCATCTTGACACTGTTGACTTCAATGTTCTTTAAACATCCTTTGAAGGAACCTCCTCTGACCCGCTTTCCAGACACAGAGGTGAGCCCCACTTTTCTGGCTTCGGATCTGGTGCCGTCATCAATACCTCCAACAAAAAGGTAACCTTTAAGCTGAAGCCCCTTTGAGCGAGAACTAATGCTGCTTTTCACCATCTCTCCGTCAACAGTCAGCTCAAGGCTTTTGGAACTGAAATGCATCTTGATAGAGTGCCATTTCCTGTCATTGATGAATGTGAGCGAACGCAGCTCGGTTTTGGCTCCACCTTTCCCAACAATGGCCACTGGCAAACCTTCCTGAATCTCCAGAGCCACAAAATCCCCCTCTCTGGCTGAATTGTAGAGGATAATTCCCTCTTTAGCTGAAGTGTGCACGACACATTCAAATACAGCCTCCTGCTGGGCATTCCAGGTTGGAAGAGAAATGTAAGCCCTGGAGCTAAAGAAGCTGATAGGGTCCTCTTCAGTGGCAAAGAATTGGGGACTGCAGCCTAAAGACACTTCATGGACATTTTTGAATCCAGTAAACGGCCTCAGCGATGACAGCATGTCATGTTCGTTGAAGACCACCTCCTCCATGCAGCCTCGGAAGCCGATCGGGTTTCTGGGCAGGTAAACTCTGTCTAAGCCTCCTGAGCCCCCAACATAGAGACCATCTACGATTTTGAAATTATGATGGGAACCTGGCATCTTTACAGTCATGTGAGAGTTTTTGTCTACAGTCAGGGTGATGTTGAACTGAGCATGGCGAACCTCCACAGAGTGCCAGGCCAGATCGTTGAGCTGGGTGCCTCGCTCCGATTCTAACATCTGCTCCCCTGATCCAAGGTCCAGTTTCAGCTAAGAGAAGAAATAAAACAACTGGATTACTAAATATATGCTTTATTACAGAACTATAAGGTAAAAGCAAATTGTGATATAGCGGTAAATTAGGCTCAAATTTAAGATGATCAATTTAGAATATTTTTCTGATGTCTCACAATGAACATGATGGCTGCCACTGTTAGACATGCTAGTGGTTTAGGTCTAGGAATGACAAAATTGGTCTGTGACTGATTTACGTCAAGACCTATTGGTCTACTGACTAGGGTGGAGCTCCATAACAATTCCTCTAACACCATCAGGAATTTGTTTCATTTTTGCTTTATGGTGACATCTCATAAGAGTTATTATATGGATTATCAATAATCTGGCAGAGATAGCTGTAGTGCCGAAGGGATGAAGCCTTTTGACTGTGATGATCTGCCAACTTTCACTTTATTCAATGAGCAAGCCAAGATTTTCACTTATCCTTTAAAATATCTCATCATCTAGTTGATGGATCGTCACAGCATTGTGTACACTGTTGTACACTGTTGGTTCTTAAAAAATAAAGCCTGATCACTTCAGTGATACCTTGACTTTTCCTGTATCACCATCATGAGGTTGACATTTGTAGGTGTGAGTCACGTGTCTTAACAAGTATTTAGTAGAAATTAGGTGACATTCATGCATGAATTGAAATAATCCCTCAATTTTTCATCTAACGGTGCTCTTATCAGGTCATCCAAAACAAAGACAGTAATCACAGAACATGTTATACTTACTAAACACCAACATGTTAGCAAAAATACAAATGCAAAAGTAATATGTAGTTTAAAAAAATATTAATTGTTTAAGATAAATAATTATTTGTATAATCTATGATGTTATGACTGGTAAGAAATAAATGTTCAACTGTAGATTCTGGGACACCTGGAAAGGGAAACACCAGATTTAAGCTGCTTATTTGCCATGATGTCATGTTGTTGTTATCACAGGGAGCTTTGTCTGCAATTTAAAGACGGAAGAGCACCGCTCTCTCTTTGCCTTCAGCTATGTCCTCATAGCATCATGTCACCATCTCAAACTAATGCTGCATTTACATGACGCGCTTGTCAAGGCTTGCTGTTGAGCCGCTGCTATCCATGCAGGGGTTTCCAGGGAGCGATGCTCATGTCTGAGTCACATGCAATGACACCCCGAGCCAGAGGAAAACTTGTGCGAGTGAATAAAAAAAATATCTAAATCGTGACCTGCGCCAGTTTAAAGAGCAGGGACGTGCAGCTCACTCCTCGTGCTCGGTGAAGTACAGCAATGCAACACAGTTGTCAGTGTGATTCATTCCCGGCAGCGAAAGTCTAACACAAAAAGAAGCTTAGTCACAAGGATTTCTCGAGTGTGAAGCACAAAAGCTACAACGCGTATCTCAGGACTTCCTGTGTTTCCCACGTTTGTGTCTGCATATTAAAAAAAGACTTCCGACAGTACATGTGTCCATTCTGTATGCTGATTTAGCCTGGCAGAGCTGCTTACAGGATGCTGTAGAAGCAGTCTTGAAGGAACTCTTAAATCCTCAAAGCAAGACTAGTGTTGTGGGATTTAAATAGTGCAGCCAGCTTCGGAAACAAGCCCAACCTAAATTTTCAAAAAGCGCCCGAGGTGAACATACTTTATTTTGTCATTAAATCCTAAAAACATCTCCAGAGGTGGGTATTGCATGTTACATTTCTTTCTATTAGAAACTGACACACAGTTTCATTGCTGTTCACTGTTGGTTTTTTTCTGACCTAGTAATTTAAGTTTATTCTACTGTGAAATTCACTACTGTACATGCTCTGCAGGATACTCATTAATAAATATTACCAGCCATCTCAATTATTCAGTATGAACAGCAACACTGATTGGTTCATGTATTAATGCTTAGTGCATCCACATGCAGGGAAGTATTACAGTAACTAACCATGTTAAATTCATTTTGCTGTGTAAGTAACAAAAGGAGAGCACAAAGAATACCTTCCTTATATTATAGTTGATGACAATGTATAAAAAGCACAATATATACATTAGAGACTGAGTGATTAGCTGATTCATCAATTGCTTTTTCAATAGAAAATTAATTATTTCAGTCATTAGTTTTGCTCCGGCTTTTCAAATGTGCAGATTTGCTGCTGTAGTCTGTTTCATATGACTCCAAATTGAATGGAATTATTCGGTTTTGCACTGCTGGTCAGACAAATCAAGATATCTAAAGATTTTGCCTTTTGAGCTCTAAGAAATATCACAATTTTTGACATTTAATGGAGTAATTAATAAATAATAATTTATATTAAACATAATCATTTGTTAGCATATATATTATACTGCATTGTTTACAGAGTGACAACAGCACAAAAAGGGATGTAGCACCCTGAACGATTAATAGTTTAAATTAGTTTATAAGTATGAAATAGCTGGTCAGAGGTGGTAAGAGGCAGGTGTGTGTTGCTCGGTGATCCCGTCTCGATCATTTGGTTAGAATGAACAATTCCTCAACCATCACTCCATCATTCAAATACAGTGAAAGCGGTGACCTCCTAGATTCTGCTGTGACAAGAAGTGACTAGTGTGGAGTTAGTGCTCAGCTCACACCATGCAGGCTTGTCTGCTTGTGTTAACTGTGTTGAGAGAATGACACTGTCATCGGAGATGGAGCCATAGCTTACGGTGGTCGGTGTTGGTGTGTCGGTTGTGTGTGTGTGTATGTAGTCGAGCAGAAGCATTTGTGTGTGTTTTTTTTTTTTTTATGCAAGAAAGTATATGTGCACGTGCATGTCCATATATGCTTGATCACATATGCTCCTTTGCTGGGGCCATGCATGTACCCACCTGCAGGCGACCAGCATGGAGCTCTAGTAGCAAGTAGCTCGTCTGACCGGAGGCGAGAAACAGCAGGCCGTTGGTGCTGGAGGTCCGGAAACGAATGCGGAGCACATTATGGTCGGACGACTCTGTTGCCTTGAGCTGCACAAAGCCGTCGCCATAGAAGGAAGCTGTAAAGGAGACATCAAAGACACAAATTAAAAAAAAAGAAAAGAAAATTGGAGAGCGAGTGTTCACTGTCTTTTGCAGCTGACATCACAATTATTAAAACTGAGACGAGCACGAGAGGGAACTGGAACAGAAAGTACAGTAGCAGTGACTACAAACAACACGGAGCAAGTCAAGTCAAGCATTGTGGTCTTAATATAGCCAACATGTGACATTTAGATATAAAAGCCAGTCTAATTATCATCCTGGTTGTTCTTTACAAGTGGAGCAGAGTCTGTGGAAGTGGGAAGCACACACACACACATTCCCCCCAGAGCTTTACAACACACACAGCTCACAAATTATACCCCACCTGATTTAAAAGAATGCTAAGATTCTTTGGTTTAGCCTTCATGGTGGGCTGGTTGTGTTTGTACTTTATGCGCTCAAGCATGATTTACATGCGTCCAAGTATGACAAAAGTACAATTATGACAGCTTTAAAGCCTATACCTATAGAATAACAACCACGTTTAACATGAAAGAAAGCTCGAGCGACAGAATTGCAGGTTTATGTCTCGTTTGTTGCTCCAGGTGAAAGTTGTTACTGGACTGTCCAAAACTGTACAAGAGGCAAATGTGAATTTTAAAAGGTATTAGACTTTAACGTCGTAACAGCAGTACACAAACCGAGGCAGTGGATGAGAAGGTGGCTCGGAGGGAGTCAGACATGTTTGGGCCTGCCCTGCCCTGACAGGAACCTTCAACCTGAACATGAAAGGCTCTGACGTCCCCACATTGTCTGTGGCCCCATGTTCCAGAAACAGCGTGGAGGACGGACCCAGCTGTTTCTTCTACCTCACCTCCCTGCCATTCCACATCACCCTGTAATCTGGGCTAACGTGCTCCGAAGCGTTCTCATCTAAGCCTCCATGCCCGGGCACCACCAGTCCCGTTTTTAATGAGCTCCAGAGTCCCACGCATATTCAAAGGTTAGCAAACATCTTCGCCTCTGTGAAGAAACATGCCCGTTCAGCGTTGGATTCATTTGGAGTTCATGACTCAGGGGCACGGCCAGCCTTCTGCTAATGGGCCAGAGTGACTCACTGGGGAAGCTGGGTGAAGTTAATAGGAGTTCACCAACAGTTTTTCGCTCTAAAGGGGGTTAATGCGCTAATGTGTGGTTTGCTTGACCAGATCCAATCTGTCCAAACAGTGCATTATAAACGTGCACAGTTAAACCAGTAAACCATGTTAATTATCCCTTCAGGCATATCAATATGCAGCAATCAATTAACAGGAGCCGATTGTAGAGAAAGAAAACACATCGTAAACCATTCTTAGTGCATTCTAAAAAAATACATGAATCTTCTGGTAACACAATTATACTTTTAAGTCATAAATATTTAACACCAAATTATTAAAAAAACATCGTTGTAACCTGAATAGCACAAGAAAGAAGTCTTTAATTATGTCCTAATCTCCCAGGCTGTCTCCAAGAACCATAATTTAGATGTTTTCGATTTAAACAGTCAAACTCAGTCTTCATAAACCTATATTTATCACACACAAAAAAGTGTTTTCCCACCATAAAGGACGATAGAAAACACTAATTCTTCATCCCTAAGACGGCACTCATCTGTTCTACTTCCTCCAGAGTAAACTTTCAACCGGGCCACATGAAGATCACTGCCTCTTAGATAAAGGAGCAGTGAGATAAGATGAATTATACAACAACTTTCTTCAGACAAAAGTCAGATTTCGTTAACCTAAATTTACCCAGTTATGGTTTAATTCACACATCAGAAGCCCGCTGTTGTTTACTCCTAGAAAACACAGTCTCTCCTAACAAATGTTGATTTCTTGTCGGGATAAAACTAGAAAGTACTGCTGTTTTCTCAAGCAGTCAATTAATTGTCTATAAAATGACAAAAAGTAAGAAAAAAAGGCGATTTCTTACGACCTCAATTGCATTGTTTTTGCCAACCAAAGCAAAACCCCACATGCATCCAACTTAGTACCACATATAACAAAAAAAAGATACTAAGTTAAATCTCACAACTGAGAAGCCGCTTAGTTGTAAAAATAACATAGTAATTTTCTGTTCAACTAACTGATTACCTAACTATGCTTGCAGCCCTCTGATCTTCAGTCCTCTAATCTTAATATTATTACCTTTTCATTTATTTAACCAGGAAAAGTTTCATTAAAAAAAGGAGATTAAGGATCTCTATTAAAGTGCCTCTTGGCTAAGAAAGGCAGCAGCAAAATTTAGCAGGTTACATTCACTTAACAACTTCAATTTTAAGGTTCAGTGTCATAAAATTGCAAAAATATATGAAAGTCATCAGTCAGTCGGATCAATCAGACAAGGACAACATGAATCAATCATAAGATGTGTCATGTAAAAGTCGCTTCACATTTTTAAAAAAAACTATCTAAAATCTCTCTAAAACAAAATGTCTTTCAACAAGATCCATTTGTTTGTTTATCCAAAATATATATGTTTCTAGTCGGCCATCTTTCTTTCTTCCACATCTTCTAGCAAATCTCACACGGTCCCCTTCTCATAGCCCCAATTATAACAAGCTTTGAGGCATGTGTCTGCACTATTTTCCACTAATTAGGAGTATTTCCATCCATCCATCCATCCATCCATTGTCTTCCGCTTATCCGGGGCAGAGTCGCGGAGGCAGCAGTCTAAGCAGGGATGCCTAGACTTCCCTCGCCCCAGACACCTCCACCAGCTCTTCCGGTAGGACCCCGAGGTGTTCCCAGGCCAGCTGAGAGACATAGTCCCTCCAGCGTGTCCTAGGTCTACCCCGAGGCCTCCTCCCAGTGGGACATGTCCAGAACACCTCCCCAGGGAGGCGTCCCGAAAGCATCCGGAACAGATGTCCAAGCCACCTCAACTGACTCCTCTCGATGTGGAGAAGGAGCAGCTCTACTCCGAGCTCCTCCCTGGTGACTGAGCTCCTCACCCTATCTCTAAGGGAGCACCCAGCCACCCTGCAGAGGAAACTCATTTCGGCTGCTTATATCCGGGATCTCGTTCTTTCGGTCATGACCCAAAGCTCATGACCATAGATGAGGGTTGGAACGTAGATTGACTGGTAAATGGAGAGCCTCGCCTTTCGGCGTAGCTCCTTCTTCACCACAACAGACCGATACAGCGACCGCATGACTGCAGACGCTGCACCAATCCGCCCGTCAATCTCATGCTCCATCCTCCCCCCACTCGCGAACAAGACCCCGAGATAATTAAACTCCTCCACTTGAGGCAGGACCTCTCCACCAACCCGGAGAGGGCAAGCCACCTTTTTCCGGTCGTGAACCATGGCCTCGGATTTGGAGGTGCTACTCCTCATCCCAGTCGCTTCACATTCGGCTGCAAAGCGCGCCAGCGAACGCTGAAGGTCCAAGTTCGATGAAGCCAAAATCGACATCAGAGTATTTCCCAATTTCCTAAAAATGTAAGGCCCCAAACCTCCAACTGAATGTTCACATATAGGCTCAGACAAGCTTGAAAAAGTTGATATATTTGTGATAAAATTATATTTTTGAAGTCTAAACAATCACCTGACCAGTGTGTCCTAAATTACCATCCTCCTTCAGCTGTAGTGGCTGTTTAATTGTTAAATGCAGCTGCAAATGAACACAGTTGATTGGGCCCGAGGCGTACAGCATCCGGCATCACTTATCCTCAGAGCGACATTTACTGTCCCCGCTCTTTTGTACGTCACGTTCATTCATCTGACTGGCTCTGTGTACACATAACAAGGATTAGGCATTTCCGAAATCTGGTCAAGAGGAAAGCAGTAGCATATTTTCGGTTAAATTCACAGGGAGGGACATGCATGCTCAATTGCATCTCGGCGTCCTCACAATGACGTTCAAGTCATATGACTGGGACGTCAAGTTTGGTTAAAACAATAAAGGGTCTTCCTGCACAAGTTGCCTATAAGAAAGTGGATTCTTGGAAAGATGCAGAACGACTGCGAAAAGGTACAAGAAATATTTGGCTGCTTCAGCTTTTTTGTGGTGAAACGTGGACATTTTGGGGGTATGTTAATGAAAGAGCAGCGAGAGAACAGAATCCACGTGACTGTGAGGTGCTTCTTCTGTAATCTACATGTCTGCAGGGCCACTCTGTGCATTAGGGACATTTTTTTTTGGTGGGATTTCACACACACCGCTTCTTAAACAACAAAGCCGGTGACCTTTTAGCGAGCATGCAGTTAATTTAAGGCCGAGCTTGTCACTGCCTGTGTGCTCACTGCTCAGTTTATACAGCAAATCAGACACCAAAGTGCCTCTTTGGCTTTTATTGTTGACCGTCTGATGCACTGTCAGAGCCTGGGTCGTCTTCGGAAAACGCTTGTTTTGCTACGCGGAGGGAAAATGCATTGAAGTAAAGAAAATATCTATAGTAAGGGTATGGTGAGTCACTGTGGAATAATTCCTGATTATCCCCCCGAGGGTCACGGGCAGAATGAAGGCTGAATTTAGATGACACATGTCTGGGATCAAATCAACCAGACAGGCTGTGAGGAATGTCCACATGGATGTAAATAATATACATCTATGCTAAAAGAAAAAAAGAAAAAGAAAAAGCAGGCTTCCCCCTTAGGTCTCTCCGCACAACTGTCCATCCATTTGTACTCATTTGAGTGTGCCATTGTCACAGTCAGATAGTTCTTCCAGTGCAGTGGGCATCGCAGTCCCATTTCTGCTGCCTCTGATAAGGTGAGTGTGAATCCATGCATGCACAGATTATCAAACCTCAAGTGCAAATCAGTTAAATGGCAGAATATTGCAATTATCAGCTCGTTTAATATGAAAAACGACAGGGAACTATGCTGGTTGAAGCAACTTGTCCTCGTTCATATCTTTTTAATTCTGCTAAGTGAGGTCAATATGTTAAGAGCTGTGAACCATTGCAGCAGGTCAAGAAAACATTTGACAAATCCTCTGTAGAGTGATACTAAGCCTGCTTTTGGATATGCTATAGGAACAGTGCTGCATTAAACAGAGCTAATGTTATTTTCCTATAACAAATGAGAAGTGGTCTTAAGAAGTCTTCAATGGGAAACTACAACAAATAGTCCAAGTTAACCGCTATAAAGATATAATTCATGCAATTAAATTAACCTTAAATAAGTTTATTCCTTGTTTTTTACATTAACAGTCTATAAAAGTTGCATTTCTTACCCCCAGACGCCACTTGCACCAGGAGCGACCACCAAAGCAGACCTCGGAGCAACAACTTCTGGGTGTTTTTCGCAGCAGAGTCCATCTTTTCTTGTCTCGGTTGGGAAACTCGAACGTTCACCGACTGTCCGGTTACATATTTACAACACTCGGTTTTTTTCCGCCTCTTCACGGGTCGGTAACGCTTTAGAAAAAACACACACACAGCTCAGTCGGTCAAACGGCTAGAAACACGCTGGGGAGTGAATGTGGAGGTTCAGAGCAGCGCACCCGCAACTAACTCCGCCTCGTGCGTGTGAAGCGAGAGCGCGCGTGCGAAGACCAGCGTTTCAAAATAAAAGCTGGGAGCTAAAAGAGCTAAAAAGGATGAAACGAAAAAGAAGGACAATGGGAACATACACTGCCTATTTTTGAGATTTGGGTTATTTAGCCTCAATAACATGTCTTCTTTCAGATTAGTAAAAAGGAAATACACATTTAGGTATTTATTTTGCAATACTTTGTCTGTTTGTGTCTGTAGATTAATTAATTAAAATACATTTCCCTCTCAAAATGTTTTATTTTTCCTCAAACTCTAAGCCACAAACCTCCACTTTTTTT